>DWFO01000940.1:0-17570 GCA_018246595.1 Mimoniades nurscia nurscia | reverse complement strand
CCCCGGGTTCGATGGGATGCGTAAATGCATTTTCCTGACGTGAACAAAAAAAAAAAAAAATGGTACTGCATACCTATTGACTACTAATTGTAAACGAGATTGCCGACCAAAAGGCTTCGATCCCCGGGTCGGGAACTTTCGGCGTTTTGTACCTTGTAATTCCTAGTAGAAACACGAAGTCTGGATTTGAAAAATCTCAGATTCAAGCTTCGTCTGCTTCCGTATATACCATGCTAATAACATATCGATAATGGCACTAAATTCTTTAACAAAGAACACAACGCAAGTGTACAAGCATCGGAGTTTTGAGCTAATTTGTATCTTAACCATAATAAAACGTAACATCATGCTCGTAATTCCCGAAGAGGTAGGCAGAGAGTATAATAAACTCCCACGTTTCACCAGTTACACACATACGTCACACTATGGTATAGATGGTGAGCATATTGCCATACACCGGGCACAAA
Organism: Mimoniades nurscia nurscia; assembly: GCA_018246595.1. Lineage (NCBI taxonomy): Eukaryota > Metazoa > Arthropoda > Insecta > Lepidoptera > Hesperiidae > Mimoniades > Mimoniades nurscia. Next base: position 17,103 of record DWFO01000940.1, on the reverse strand, counting down.
TATCGTGATCCTCACCAACAGAAGTTATAGATCGAGTCTGTGATACGTGAACAAAATCTCCAAAAGCAAACATTTCCCATATTTGCTTAACGTTAATCAAATAAACTTTTGTCAAGTATTCAACCGAAAACCGTCTTTCCATCTGATTAATGGTTTTAACCAGACAGCGGCCGCGCCGGTCCGAGTGACCCGAGGTTTTAAGAAAACAAACAATAAATTGAACGGTGGCGCTAATGATACGTTTAATGGTGCAGAATGATTGTCACCACACCATTAGCAGAGCATAAATAGTGTGTACCGTTGAACGTTCTCTTTTACTTAACAAAACGACCTGTTTGCGGATCCCGAGTCCGCCAGTTGAACAAATAGATGCCACGACATCATTAATTACGTATCTCTGAAAGGCTTTCCGGTAAATATAAATTGAATCCGTGGCCCTATGTCGATTTCTGTTAATATTTCCATGTGAACCGAACGCTAAGGCAATTGTTTAATTGTTACAATAGAAGTCTACTTTGTTGAAAATAACGTAAAAGTTAAAACTGTTATGCAAAAACTTAAGTTGAATAACACGTTAATAACAATCTGATCTAATATAATCAAGACATGTTCCATGTGACTATCTGTTGTACCTATTTAGTCTTCTACAAAACTGGATACTCAATTTTCATTTACTCAGACACAGAACGCGCAATGCCAATTAAGTTTTGAACAATGCGCGCCACCAAGTGATCTACCCTTACCTCTAAATGTCACACGTGTGTGCTCGCGGCTCGTGGAGGACAGCCGTCATCTTCGCGTTCGAGGCAGCACGACAACACCCTCCCGATGTTCAAATGAAAGACATTTAACCAGCAGAGGAAAATGCGCAGCGTGAGATTAAAGTGCAAAAGACGAGGAATTTCCATGTCGCCCTCGTGGGCAAAACCGCACAACGACCGAAAGTTGTCATCAAATACGCATCCTTCGAGGGCGGGAATCAGTTTTAAAAGCCATTAGAGCGGGCGGGCTGAGGGTGGTTGTAATTAGACTGCGTTAATATTTAACAAGTGCGACGCCGTAGAGATTAGCGTAATGCTGGCCCAGCTGCGCCCGGACACCTTCTGTGACTCGTCGCTTTAAAAAAAACCACTCTGTCAACGGCGTCGTCAAAAATTAATTATGTTATGTCCGCAAAGCGAAAAGGAGATTTCGGCAACGCTAATGCTTTTGTGATCGGATGGATGCGAGCTAAGTTTGAAATGGAAGCTAGCGGACGATATTTTTATTTCATTAGTGAAATGTTATCTTTCATGTACCTTACGCTTTGGGCTGAACAATGAAATTTCTGGATTAATTTTTCGACGTAAGGGTAAAGGAAAACATGAGGGCCGAAAATTCGTAAGTGTAATCCTTTGAACCCTTTTCGTGCAATTAGAAATACTTGAAGATGGCCGGAGCGGGTGACTAATGGCGGATGCATTATTAAAGCCCTGCGGTCGGGCCGCGGCAGGCGAAGGGTTAGGGACAGATTATGTTATTACAAATTTTGGTTTTGCGAGCTGACGCGATGCGATGATGGATATGTGTGTGGGAGAATCGTATGTATTATACTCCGCAATGCTATGTACATTTAATTTAAATGTATTATTCTATGATATCTAGTATTTTCATATATTTATACAAACAACATAGTTCCAATAAGTACTTTTGAGTAACTTGCAGGTTTTTTTTTAAAACACATATGTGTTTTGTATTTGTAACAGCTGAAATATACACCTCTGGCTCTCGGTATAACTGATCGCATAATGTATAGCGTTACGTACATACAAAAATATTATGCCTTGTATCACTGTTAGTAAAATACTTTTATATGGACTAATAATCACCAGACATTGATAATCGCTAGACAGGCAAGAAAAAACGCTTACGTAATTCGCAAAACCTTCCCACATTCAGCATCATTAGATGACCGAGGTAAAAACAAACCGGTAGCGCTGAGAAAGTCCAAGTAATCAGTCACGGGTTGGTTTCCGGTAAGGATTACCATACGCAAAAATCACAATGGACGGCTCAAGAAGTTAATGGACGGTCCATGCATAATTTTGGGATATCACAAAAGGGTTAAACAAAGGTGTCGCCATAGGAAAGGTTTATTAATGTCATAGATGAATCACAAGATGGCCCCTTAGACCGGTCGACGTATTTTTTCACTTTATTAGAAATGGACGTTGGACACTGTATTGTAAAGTAAGTTCGCGAAGATTTATTCCGTTACGTTAATTACTATAGTAGGAATAATAGACTGCTGCGAGGAATCCAGTGCTCAATTGTAGAAAATAAATCATAAATAAGTAGGTATTTCATACAATAATAAACGGAAAGTATAAAAAAAAATTAAATAAGAAACAAAGCAGTAAAGCACACGAGTTAAAGACAAGGATTTACCAATATCCGTGAAATTATCAAATCTTCAATAATCAAAAAAGATACGGTTCTTTTATATTATGAACAGCTTGTCACGATACGATGAAAACAACTCCAATTAATGTTTAATCAAACAATGTGAGCTCAAATAAAGACGAAGTCTGTCCCGGTAACTCTATCCCGGTACCTCACGGATAGCTAGACGTATCAAGTATCATTATAATGGGCAATTAGAACTGTGAAAAACAGGACCACAAACCAGCCTAATCGGGCCCCAAGACGCTCTACCGGTTACAACAAAATACATGACGCAGCCGCGTTCGCTGGTACCCCGCTCGTCTGGTCGGTTTCAAGATGGGGTTGTAGCTTGCATTGTACAAAGAAACGCTATTTGTTTTCTCCTGACACCTCTTAGTAGCTAAACAAACAATGCATAAATATAAACGACTTTTGTGTTTCCCATACCATCCATTGTCACTATTGTCACCTTTGTGCCTTTCAGAGGCATTGTTTTTTTTAAGTCTTTTCTACAACGACCATTAGACTACTGATGTGTCCAGTTGTTCATTTTTATTTGGAACGGCTTCTGCAGACGCTTGTTCGGGTACGATTTAAGCTTTAAGACCTCTTTTGTCTGTTTCGCAAATTATGAAGCAATCTCTTGCGTCTCTCAAACGTTTTATTTTGCATTTTCCTCATACATTTATCGAAGTTATAACACAGCAGACATTGTTTAAGAATTAACATATATTACCAATCGTGTCAATCAATGTCACGGGTTACATAAAAAAAGCAAATAAAATAAACATTTTTCAACCGTAATAAAAATTCGGGAAGCGAAGAATCCGTAATTCCAAAAAACTCTTCTCGCTGCGAGCGTCAAACACATGTCAATCAAACGTGCCACACAGCTAGATGTTAGAGGTCAGCGATCATCGTGTACTTGAGCTGCACCAGGACCAACTACTTCATGTCGTTCAACAGAAGCACCATCACAGGAATCCAGTCCTTATTCCCTAGCTATAATGCCCAATGTACCCTCGCTAACATCGCCCCCAACAGTATTACAATCGTCTGATTTTCACTCCGTTACCTCACCCGCGCCTCAGTTTTTTGTCTCTAAACATTCATGTCATTCCACCAAGTAAACAAGTACCTACACAAAGGGCCTAGTCACCATCCCTTTTTATTAAAATCGGTGGCTGAATGAGTACAAAGGGATTATACTCATTATGTGTAATCGGAGTTATTCAGGTATTATATTATAGTGGGTTGCGGTAGTAACGAGCTTGCTGGTATTTAATGGCAACCCCATCGTGTGTTGCGAAAAGTAAATCAGTGTTACACGTAGGTACCTATTTCTGCTGGTAATTTGCTTTCACTTTTAACATTGCTCTTAAATCTTCAATTGATTTTTCTATTTTTATTAATTCTTAATACCTATGTTCTAATCAGCCATTAATACTTTTCTTCCGTAGTGATAGGGCAATCAGCTCGAGATTTTGCTGGATATGTATTAAATATTAAAATATCATATTGAAGTGTTCATTCTCTTAAAAACTTACAAACATACATATCTTCACGCCAGCTCCCTTGCGGGGTAGGCAGACAGTGCAGAGTGCCAAATATCTCTATTCTTGCACACCTGTCGCGCTTCGTCCACATTCATCACTCTCTTCATACGAGTACATGCACGTCGGTTTCGGAGACTTAAAAACACTGAAGTTTTATTCTAATACGTCATGTATATGTACAATAACGAAATCAAATCATGTTTATACATCTAAACATTTAAAAAGTAATGTACTAAATTTTTTAATTAAACTGCCGTTAACCATTTGAACGCCTCGTACACAAATCAATTGAGTTACACGATTTATAAAAAAAACTATGTCTATTCCAAGAATAATTTCAAAATTGGAAACATATAAAGCCGTACTTTCGTTCTTTATTCTTTTTTTTTATTCTTACTCAACTGCCAGTATTAACGACTAATACAAGCAATTCGGTTAGAGACGTCTGGAAGTTTCAGTCTCAAAATTTCTCCACGTAATGTTTAGGTAATTTATGTGACAGAATTCAATGTGTATGTATATTTCGGTATGTTTTTTTAACCTTTACCCCGTCGGTGTACTATGTAGGTATGTGTGTACGGTGTGTTCAGTGATGTAAAATTATTACATAAACTTACAACATTCGTTTAATGTTAAATTTTGTATTCATATTATGTAGGTATGCTTGAATTACAGTTAATTTAATTATGCTAAGTTATTTTACAATTTATTCCGATACCTTGACCGCTCTGTCGGTATAGTCGTTAGTGATTTTGATTGCTGACTCTGAGTTTCTAGTTCTGTTCTCATCCAACACCTGTTTCAGTACTGGGCTCAAGTTTTGTTCTGCCTAGTTGATATATTATCATCATCACCAGCTTATTACTCTCCACTGCTGGCCATGGGCCTGCCCTGAGAGGTAATGCTAATAACATACATTATCTGTACAAGTATTTATTTATCCCGCTGTGCCCGGTCTATGGCAATAGGCTCACCACCGATTCCATGGTGCGATGTAAACGTAACTGGTGAAACGTGGGAGTTTTCTGCATTCCTCTGCCTACCTCTTCGTTTATTATAGAATTTGTTAAATGCCACGCGGACGATGTCGCGGGCACAGCTAGTATAGTAATAAATATAATGATTCAAAAACAATAGGCTCAGGTTTAACTATAATCTTTTCTGATGATAAGTGAAACGTTTGCCTAGAAAGTGTCTATTCGTTTTTGAACAATCCCGACTAGTACAAATTGTAAAAAATATTTAAATTAAAAATAATAAAGTTCCATCAACTGATAGCCGTTAAAACTTTTATTCTATAACTACATATAACATCACATAAAAAAGTACTGTACGCGGGTAAGAACGTGCTGGCACGATACATTCTTAACTTCTCTAAATTATTTTTATAATCAATTTCATTGATTATTATGTATCGATCGTTATTTGAAATCGTCTAATTATGCTTAGATAGGTATCTCAATAATTGTGTTCACAGAATTTTAACGTCTCCATATTAATTAATTACGACCATTATGATCTTTAATTACAATGTTGCCCGGTTCCAAATCAAATTCATTTGATAATTATATACGCGACCTACTTGATAGAGGTCGAAGTTCGAAAGTAACTAATAAAATTTTAACTTTTAATGTTATCGATGTATTTCTTGACTGCGTGCCATTGTCTGGCTGCAGAGATTCTGACTGCATCCTACAATGACAGTGTGAACAGAAAGTACGAATGTTTTGAAAACGTAACATCACGCCGTAATCCCCGAAGAGGTAAGCAGAGGAATGTATTATGCTCACACGTTTCACCAGTTACGTTTACGTCCCACTATGGAATTGGTGGTGAGCATATTGCCATACACCGGGCACATATCCAGACTCAGAGTCATTCACCTGTATTGTTCCAAGTTCAGTTTGGTTCTGGCTTTTTTCTGTAAAGCAATTTGATATGTTTAAATGTCAAATTCAATTCAAATCTAAACAACAATTTATGCACAACTAACTTTATGAATTTAACAATCTCAATTTCCTTATTTAACTGTCATCAAACATAAAATGCTATATTAATAATCCCAAACATGTGTTTACAAAAAAACAGTTACCTTTTTATATCAAAATAATAAAGATGTATTCAGCGACATCATTGTTGATCTCCCTGTTTTTTAAAATGGTTGGCTCGTGGTCAGTTTATAAATCTTTATTAAATACATTTTTTAACAGAAATGTTTGTCACGTGTCTTTTGAATTCCGCTGACCTGTAGAAATAATCTCACCGACCCCAAGGGATGCTGTGGTGAACGAGTTTTTTATAAGAACATTATTATAATGTTTAACATATTACATCTTAATGTTGTATACCTCAGGGGCACGGTAAGTCTAGTCAAATCATATTAACCATGTTCGCTTCTAGTTTCATTTATCTTTTAAACTGCTCGTCTGAATGTATTTCATTAAAACCTTGTAAATAAACAATATTCATTGAAATTGAATTTCACTATTGGATTTTCCTGATTTAAATTTTCTAGTAGTAGCTCTTAGTCTGAAAATAAGCCGGGTGTATGGCAATATGCTCACCACCTATTACATAGTGGGACGTAAACGTAACTGGTGAGACGTGGGAGTGTGCTACATTCTTTCGCCCACCTCTTCGCGGATTACGGGCGTGTTGTCACGATCGATTGAAATTGGTCAATAAATACTACTTAATTACAATTATGTTTTAACGCATCTTAAGGGCTATAATATATATGACGTGGCCTGCTTAGGCACGTCGAAATGCCTGGCAGCAGCGTAGGCGGTGTGAGAAGCTGTGCTTTGTGATCCCCAACCCGCATGCCCAGCGTTGGGATTATGGGCAAAAATGCCTCAGGGGAGGCCTATATCCACCAGAACTCTAACAGGCTGATGCCATCTTATAAACGTACCAGTTTCGTGAAGTGCGCCACACAGCCGTGACTTTCAAAGACAACCATAACATAACAATGGTAAAATTGTTAGTAGATTACACCATTAATGTAGAACGAGAATCAAGTAAGGTATCAAAGCGGTCACAATGCGGATTTTATGGGAGCTGAAAATAGCTAATAATTCATGAACATCGGACATCGGAGCGCTGTCCAGCGCTTACATCAATGGAGGCACCCCAAGCGTTCCGCGCCGAATGCAGTCGTGTCCGAACAATGGACCACAGTGTCCCCCTTTCGAGGCTAGAAGTCTACATGGATAATAGCCGAAGTCTACACTCGTTTAAGAATGATAAATTACTCAAATGGATTCGGCATGTCCATTCCCACAGATATTAAAGACGGGCCCACAATAGACGGACCCCAAGTTACGCGGAATCCCGCGGCGTTATACAAAGTCCGTACGAGACACCGTCTTTGTTCCCTGAGTACGTATATGCAAATCCTTTTGGAGTGATCGCGCACATTTTGTGGAAATTGAAAAAGTTTTGCGTTAGAGCCACTTTGATGTTCTCGTGTTTTATCAGCAGCTAATCGGTTTTAATAGTGGCTCCCGCGGCGATGTGTGTACGATGTATTAGGGCGAGTCCAGACTGTGTAACCAAACATGCCATAAAGATCGTCGCAGACGGAGCACATATTTTTTTCACCATGTGAGTGTGGCGGTGGTGGTGGAGTCGAACCACCGAGGATTCTACCACCTTACCCACCTCGTAATAATTATCTTTGTTTCAGAGACAGTACGTACATACCGATATTCAAAGAATATTAGAGTGACGATTATAGATATCGATGTCATCGCGCGGAAATTACGCGTTCTAAATTTGAATTCATTCGTTCGGAATTTTTATAACCTATATCACACGTTACACACACACAATCTGAATAATATTGATACACAGAACGAAGATCTAAAATTTCATGCGCCCGCTACCAAAGCAAGTCGTATTCATTCGAGGATTATCTCAGGTTATCAGCCATCTGCCCTCCTACCAAACATCGCTTAAACAATAACACAAATACTATAACTACCTCATGAAACACTACATTGCTGTTTTTACACATAACAGGTAAGTTTGTATCAATGTTGGATCAGTAATGGATATTAAACGATTTATGAAAGTTGTGCTCGAGTCGGTCTTATTTATTTTTAGCAGTTGCACAAGCAAGGAGCGTGATCACGGTTACATAAGGTATTTATGCAAAATACCAAGCAATAGTTATCGGTTCTATCCATCTGGGCAACGTCCGATCTGCAGACATCGTTCAGTATGAGGAAGTGCATGACATCTGCAATTCTGGCGCATCTCCTATAAATTCGCATTGCGAAACATTCGCAGTGCAAATTTATAGACCATGCGCCAGAATCTTTGATTTAATATCACTATCACGACAAACTTAGGCTGTTCTACATAATAAAGTTACGTATGTATACATATGATCATAGACACAAATAGGTTTAATGGGAAATATGATAGTTTGATAGCACAAGTAAGTACTTTGCCGAAGCACGGCGTATTAAGATCGTAAGCTGTTTTATACCCTCATAGCTTTGTAGTAACACAGTACACAGTTAACAGAGTTAAAAGTGAGTCCGGATTTAGTAACATGTTGTAAAACTTTGGTTAGATATCATATTACTGAATATAACACTTCCGCGTTACGTAACATTGTTCTATAACATGATTGTTAACATTAAAATAACTGTCCAATACATCGAATTTCTCGTCTACAACCGCTGTTGTTTAGTTCTACAGTGCTGTATATAATTGTATGATATGTTTAAACATAATATTGTTCACACTAACAAAACATGTTATATAATTTTGTTTTAAGGTCGTCACGGAGGGAACTGTAATATAGCTATGCATGTTAGTATGTATTACAATATATTTTCTATAGTGAGACTGGACGTTTCTGTGAAGTAATATTCGCAGAAATTTTGTGAATGCGAATGCGAATATGCAAAAATTTGCGAATATTCGCGAATGAGAATGCGAATATCTATTCGTTACATCACTAATACATATTTATACGTGATTTATATTTCGCATCTATATATTCCTTGTCAGTTAATTTTTTTCTTTTCATAATATCAATTCATATTAAGGCCTAAAAATAAATTCAAAAATATTCTTAACCTGTCTGGTATATCGCATCAAAAGTTCTATGACCAATCCATGGCTTCAGGGATTTAAGCACATGTCACTTTATTTATTTGAAAACCTAAGTAAGTATATTTAAACTGTACGTATTTTAGCAAATTAAGACTGTTAGTGAATTTATTTTACTCCTATGGCTGTATCCACTCAACGCCTTTGAATAAAGCAGTCAAATCCCGTAGCCTTCTAAATATTGTTTTTAATACAATATTTCGTAATATTAATACAATATTATATAATATATATCAATTTTTAGGGTTTTATATAAAAGACCATTCTAAGCAGCCACTTTACTTTCTCAGAATACAAGCTTTTCACGTACTCTTTACAGAAATCTGCTCAATGATTTTTATATGACAGCGTAACGTACAAAGAACTACGAGTATTTGGATATTTGTAACATTAATATGGATCTTTTGTAATATGTCGGCAACATTATAATAATATTCTCTAAGGGGATTACAGGTGTGATGTTACATTTTCTATTGCTTCTTTTTAAATATTAAACGAGCTCCTTTTTACTTATTTGAACTTGTAAAATAGTAAATAAATTAAAGTGAATTCTTAAATACTAATTATTAAGTATTAGTCTAGTCCTTGAAAAGTACTCACTCCAATAATACACACGATGCCTCTTTTCGTCTGCTTTGAAATACCATTATCATATATTATATTTACAAAATAACAATCGTGTATGTATGAAGAGACTGAAGGCTGTAGGGAAAGAACTGAATATCTGCAAAAATAGATAATGTGACGCTTGGTCCTACATGGTAAAGGATCTGGTGTGATAATATATCCGACTATAGGATATATTTAAAACAGTCGAGATGTGTTCACATTCAATAAAATTGTCTTCACACAAACAATATTATAATAATATTACACGTATGTTTTTTGAACAGTTTTGACATCGCAAGCATGACGTTTCAAGTGTAATGCGAGAATAAATTTAGGCTCTCTTCTTCATAATTACCTCAGCATAATTCCACCGTTAGTGTGTCAACCCTGCCGGCGGGGTGCTGTCGGGCGGTCGTTTGTCACTCGGAGCCGATTGGTGGTCGAATCCCACCTACCTCTCGTACTCCTTGAGAACAAACCATTAAGCTTGTTTGTCGAATCCAAATGACGTTTGAAGATACGTATTACAATTTATGTTTTTTTTTTCTTATAAGACAACTTGAAAAATTGAGGAAGTTTGATTTCATGTTAAAGATTGAATGCGTTTTTTTCAGAAGCTATTCTTATTAATTAATATGCACGCAAGGATTTCTTATTAAAACTTACTTCCGTGTCGTACATAAATTTAATCTTACTACATAACACATCAAAAACTAAACTTAAAATTAAATAATTACGCAATCGTTTTAAACATAACCTTTCAAAAAGACAATATATTGCAAAAACAATATTGCAAAAAAGACAATAGTTTCATTTATTTAAAAAGGCATTGTAAGTTAGTTGTAATATAAATATGGTTAAAGAAACCACTGTGTTAATTTTTAAGTTCGGGAAAAGACTATTAGACTTATAAAGAAACGAAAATATTAACAGCTACATATAAACAGATATATTCGTGATCCAAAGTACGACAAACAAAGTTAATAAAACTCCAAACAAGCAAATAAAAAGCCAATAGAAAACCACTCAAGAAATTAAAAGAAGTTGAAAACAATTAGCCACGCTATCATTCTGATTAAACAACCCTTCACGGCGAAACGGAGGAAAGTTAGAATGGGAATGGAATTCCAAAAAAACAATACAATGGGATGAAAACCCGAAAAAAAACGACTGCTCGTTGACAACATCCATCTCAATCAATTCTGGAGTTCCCTGAGGAGTAACCCTTCTCTCCCCCGGGGCCCTCCGTAACCCAATTAATGGAGAGGGTAACACTACGCCGGACGGAGCCGCGAAAAATGTAAATTGAAATGTTAAGTTCATTTGATCCATTTACGATGTGTGATGCTGCGATGTCACTAGCACGGTGCATTGGGCGTATTAATTAGTAGAGTTCAATTATACAGCGATGCAACAGTGTCTGGTACAACGTAGTTAAGTAAAACAGACGTAGAAGATAAAAGATAAGAAAATATTTATGTGTAGTAATCTGTACGAAATTGATAAAATATAAGCGAGAGTAGATATAAAGTAAAAAGATTAAAAGATAGTGTAAGATATGATGAGAAATTCAGATAATATGAGTAGAACTAGTGTGTTACATCCGATTTGGATTCTCAGTATGTTTTTATGATAATATTAATTCAGTGTATTTGGCGAATATACTTCAAAGCATTCAGGATAACTGTAATATTAACAATGATAACAAAATGATGACTGTCTCGTTGCTTGTGTTGGTTACAAGCGTGAACGCCAATCGAGAAGTCCTGGATTCCAATCCTGGGTCAGGCACTACGAAAGGATTGTTACCAATAAATAATAAAGAAGTAATTGATTGACAGGACCCGTCCTATAGTCCTATTGGAAGTTATTCGCGGTTGTCCATGGTTAGAGCAACGTCTAGTAAAATTTTTAGTTGCCTGATCACTGACTTAGTCTCTTTAAATAAAAAAAATCTTTACCAACATCCTATACGTTTTGCTAAGCTTATTGCCCTGTGCATTTTGATGCAAACTTAATACGGCGTGCACTAAGTGCATTACAGCCGTGGTGGGTGTTCGCGATAATCTTTTTCGGTTTACAAAGATATCCCGTACATTAATAGTACAATTTGTATCTGCGCCCTATTAATGTGTCAATGTAAAATTTATTGGCAATTCTGGCTGTTTAATGCGTACTAGTTCTCAGCCCGCATCTCTAGTCGTTTATTAAAGCTTTATTTATCTGATACCTTAAGTATAAATTGGAATGCTTGATCCTAAATATCGTCACGCGGTATAGGAATTAGAAAATTGTCATTAAGATACCTCTAGGTACCTACTTAAAATTTTCTTCCAATCATCTCATAATTTGGACAGCTAGCTAAATTTATTCAATTTCGAGAACAAAATAAACATCAAATTTTATATTGAAAACAACTAACGCTAAAAATCTTTAATATTAAATTTATTTCGCACATACGCACAGACGCATTAACATGTTTCGTAGATATGTACAAATATACACTAATTATATCAGAATCCTTATACCTATGTGCAAAAAATCTTAACTTAGATTATTTATTTATTGAATAAATCAGAAATACACAAAAAGGAACATTCTACTTCTTATCTCTTGTCTACATTTTGTCATACACTATTCAACTACTTATTACTTTTCGAGATCTTTTCAAGCATATTTAGGAGTCCAATGAGCATGTAAAAATCGAACGAGTAAATATATGGAAAAAGAAAACGGCATTAAAATCTATGAGATCTTATAAATAAATATGTACATACGTACATCATTACCAAAATTTTAAAACGATTGTATTAAACAAAAATTTAGACAGCCACTTGGTATTATATATAACTGACCATTAATATATTGCCAAGGCAAAAGAGAAAGATAAAGCGTTTGGGACGAGCCTGTGGTGTGGTCGCGCCAATAAGGTATTATTCAATCGAGATTAGTATGCAATACGATAACACAGTATCACAAAGTAAGGCAAAGCTGCGTTAGATATAAAGGCAGTTAGATTACAAACGTGAGGAACCATAAAATTGTATAGCTTATCTGAAACTACAAATTGGGCTTAGTAACGTGCCTTGGGGAATGCCTACGCCTAGCTATGTACCAGTAATGTTTAACAATGACGATGACAAACATTCTAGAACTTTTAATTTAGTTCTAGAAACTTCTAGCTTTAAAAACTAAAACTGAAATCCGAGTACCAAAAATTGTTTCATAGTCCAGATGAAGTACCAACCCTAAAATTCATGAGCCTTTCACGTCGATGCTTGAATAGTGTCACGTTCAAAACAAAACAAAATAGGGGCAAGAGGTCCTGCTTTGTTACTGAAATAGTGGAGGTGATAACATCTGTGAATATACATGACAAATAAACTTCATGTTGACTGACTTAGGTACTCAATTTTCACAATGGCTACTGACACGATGTGTCACGCGAAGGTTCCTTATCGAGCCAAAACTAAGTAGACTTTGATATTTTGATATAAATGGAAACAGATTGAAGTTAAACGACAAACAATTATGTTAGAATAGTTACTTTTTAAAATTATTGTTTTATAAAAAAAAAATCATAGGTTACGATTGCTTAGTTTCTTTTTGCTGCATTCAAAGACACAAATAATGAAATATTTGCAAGATCTAGGGAAAACTCAGATATAGATAGTCACCTAATTAAAAACTAGACAGAATATATCCTATAGTACAAAGACAGAAGATAAACTTATACGAATTTATGGACACTTTTAGGTATGGAAGTTTTAATTTATTTTCCTCGCGGTTATGTATCCAAATGCCAACAAAGCATACCGTCTAACAGTAAAAAGCTATATATGCATATTATAACAATAAAAATTTATACAAACAGTCATCTCTTGAATTCAATGAACAATTTAAAATCCAAATACCATTGAATTACATGAATCAATTCGAAGCAGCGTGGCTCGGGCGCATCAATAATGTTTGATTAGGCGTGCTCCAACAAAGGAGTGACCCTTCGTATTAATTATTCAAAGTATGTCCGCAGCAAGAAAAACCAAGTTTGGCTTGTTACCGATCATTGTTAGCGTTCCAGTTCTATTGCGACAAATTTCGAATCTTCGTGACGAGAATTACATTGGAGTCAAGATGAGATGCAAGGAATGGACACAAAGAATATGCAAAGATAAGATCCGATAGTTATATTGTCGTGTGTTTTTAATTGCACCCTTAACATTAGCTAGTATGCAGATATCCTGTAATAATTCGTTCATTAAATTTAATTCAAAGGGTAAGGAATACTTATTTTAAACAACAAAATGACAAAAATACAATAGTAAAAATAACAAAGAAATAATAAATTCAAGCGTACATCACACATTCAATTAATATTATTCATTATAGATAATTGTAATATATAATGGTGTTCAGGTTTGTTTGTTCTTCAAATTGTATTGTCTCGATGTTTTTAACTTCCTTGACAACGACATGGTTTACGTAGATCGAAACATAATTGAATCCTTTCCAATTACATTTTATCAAGACGAATAAGGCACTTATTTTTCACATTTATATACAAAAAATGGGTAGGCATGTTTTGTAACTCGTAACATCTAATATAATGAAGTCGTAAAAGTTATATCCTCTAGAAATTGTATAGCGTATTTACCCACTTTAATAATAAGATCGTCTACTCCGCTAAAGGTACTTTGCTATTGTGTACTCGGAATAATTTCAACTGATTTCGAGGAAGGTACCTGTACGTAGAACGTGGTACCGTTCTATGTATAGCGAAACTTCTAGACGTTTATTAAGTTACGTAATCACTTATGTTGACCAAATAGGTTTGATTGTGGCTGATGGGGGGTCAGAAGTCTTAGAATAGACGCGCGTTGTGGAGAGAGTGATGAATGTAGAAGAAACATGTCGTTTTTGTAAGGATCGTGATCTTTGGCATTCGGTGCTCTCTGTCTACCCTGTAGGGGACCTGGCGCAATGGTATAATAATAATCGCGTTCTGCAATATAAGTCGTCTATTGGAAAAGCTTATATAAATCTGAATTCGGTCGCGATTATGAATCATGTTCTAGTTGAAGATAGTTGAAAAATACTACCTACTCCTGAGAACAAAGTTAGATTAGGCCCTTCATATAACTACCTACCGTGCCCTATAAAGCGAATACATAGCAAGTGTTCGTGGTAGAAACATAACAGTTTACATAAGGTATATCTACTTGGATATGGGGTTGTAACGCAGACAATTAACGAACTTTCTTATTGAAAAAGCTTGTTACAAAGTTAATGATTATTTAAATGAAAAACATGCTTGGCGTGATGTAACTCCAGCTCTATAATAAATTAGTTTATATTCTAACATAAGTGTTTGTGTCAAAAGATGCAGAACCACACCTATGGGGTTTCTTTCGCCGCTTCTTCTCCATAACGAGGCATTTTCCGAAACGGTGGTAGTTTTGTTTTGACGTACAAAAAGTGTTCTAAAAAACCAGTTTTGAATAAATGCAATTTGAATTTTAATTTCAAACAAAAACTAAATAGAAAAAATAATTCTACTTCAATATTAGTATACGTCATGGTAAGTTCCAACAGGACCTAAAGCAGTCGCTAGACGATTCTATTGAAGCGCACCTCCCCGCAGCGCTCAAGAGCGCCCTCTACACAAAGAGCTAAACCCAAAGAGAAAGAAGCCCATATTAAAATTTCCTTGAGAATAAGCCGAACACAACACAATATCAAAATTTAATATCATTTTAATCTTAATTCTACTTATTAACTCCAAGGAGGGTTCCGTGACACAAAATTCTGTTCTTTGCTCACGAACTCGTGCACTGTAATTTCATCCTTATAGTCGTAACACAAGATTTGTTTTCAATGGAACGTATGTTATATTTTTGTATGAAAATGTAAGGGGACGACAGGATGTACTCTGAAAGCAGGTAAGTTCAATGATAACGTTGTCTGCTCGGAATATGGTTTAATTAGGTCGAATCGAGATTTAACATAAAATACGGAAAATCTGCCACCGTCACCATATCTCCCCTATAATTCCATGCAAATGGTGTTTGCGATTATGGACTTTTGCGGAAATCTGTTCTTGAGATTGGGAATGCTTGTTTTATTATCTCTTGTTTCGCGCAAATCTAAACGCATTGACACCAAACAACTGTACTCAATGTATGATTACTTACGGTCCTTTAATCTTCTATATCCTTAGGCAACGTAACACCACGCCTATAATCCCCGAAGAGATAGGCAAAAGAGTGCAGTGCACTCACCAGTTACGTTTACGTCCCAATGTGTAATAGTAGTGGGTCTATTGCCATACACCAGGCACAAACAAGACTATGAGTCCCTATTAGAGGTTTTAACTAGAAATTCCAAGTGAGAAAAATCCGGTTTTACCGCAACCATGAGTGAACACAGGACCTCTCGATCGCTAACCGCTCACCCTCGACCAACTAGGCCGCCTTAAAATAAACAAAGAAACAGCTATATCATTCACCATTAAAGTCTATATAGACTTCATCGAATATTTGTTCTTCAGCTACGAGTGCAAACAGGTGGTATTAATTAAGCAACGGCGATCCATCACGGAATTTTTGCTACGGTTTAATTAAGCCACCGGCGATATTCACGACGCTATGTTCTAAGTTCACTTTACGTTTTACGTTGCTGTTAATCAAGGGGTGCTCTTAATTTTGTTTTATTTATAACAATTGTCGGTGTACACTTCGGTGCCCACCTCTGCAAGGATTACAGGCGTGATGTTACGTTTCAAAATATAAACTATGAAATGAACATTCGGATTTATTTATCTACGTGTTTCATTGTTACCAAACGTTATATATAATAACCAAGCGATGTATGTACCTACATTAAAATAAATATTAATTATAATATTCTTATTACACACAATTCATTTGATGCTGAATACAAGTCATACTGCGGTATTATGAGCGTGTTTTATTGAACAACCCCTGTGATGACTAAACTTTCACTTTGAACTCATTTCTAATCTGCGGGGAAAACTTATTTCCCGGAGCATTCTTATTTCCGACGGAACTCGCTTTGAGGTCCGCGTGATCGATGCTGTTGTAAATCTTTTGAATATTCGTTTAAATTATAGCAACAAAATCGTTACAGCTTTTCTATACTAATATCATATCCGTTTTAAAAGGGTTACACACTTATTTTTTTGTATATACGTATATTGTATTATTTTACGTGACTTTTATTTTTTATTGTACCTATATTATGTACTACTATTATGTATGTATGTACT
Organism: Mimoniades nurscia nurscia; assembly: GCA_018246595.1. Classification (NCBI taxonomy): domain Eukaryota; kingdom Metazoa; phylum Arthropoda; class Insecta; order Lepidoptera; family Hesperiidae; genus Mimoniades; species Mimoniades nurscia. Next base: position 102 of record DWFO01000940.1, on the reverse strand, counting down.
ATTATGTACCTATATTATGTATTGACTGCCTCGTTGGTCGTGTTGGTTGCAAGTGCGACTGCCGAGCGGGAGGTCCTGGGTTCGATTCCCGGGTCGGGCACT
>DWFO01000939.1:0-17574 GCA_018246595.1 Mimoniades nurscia nurscia | reverse complement strand
CCAATGATTCAAAATGTCGCTTTCGAAGAAACTACAACTGCGACGTTCAAACGCCAGGCGGCGCCACTGTGCCGGAAATAGGAGGGGATAAAAGGTACGAAGACTGGTAAAAGCAAAGGAAACGGAAATGCTCTCTCAATATAAAGCTTCTAGTTAGGTAAGTATTTAATATGCGTTTTATTTCAGGTAAAACGCAGCTAATAAATTATTATGTTAGGGATGAAAAGTGAATTGATGCGTTTTATTATTGTATTGGATGATTTCATTTGAAGAGGAAAATAGGCTGATGTTTGCGACATTCACTGACACGCGCATTTAAAGCATTAAAATTTGTACCTACACAGTAGAATTAGTACAAATATATCACACGGTCATAAGTATGTGATCAAGAAATAATACGTCGAAGAACCTGTATTGTTTACTTTGCACTCATGCAATTGTTAATTAACGAAACAATTCTTAAATGAAACCATATAAAAAACAGTAACAGCAATATAACAATACAATGTATTTTTTAATATGACTGTATCAATCACTGGAATTATAAAGGCGGATGGAAGGGTTTTTGTACATGTCGCGTAAATGATATAAGTTTCGCCACCCCCAGAACCTATCTACGCTTTTTGAATGACGGACATACGAGACATAACTCTCTTCGTATCTCTCAAACCATACAACCGCCATGAGAGAAATAAGTTGCTGAAGTCACCAACGGAGCGTTATCTTAGGGTCGACACTCGTCCCACTTTGATTTCTGTCACCCAGTGGGATTTTCGTGAGGTGACTGCAAATGTCCTTTACAATACTTGGGTGTGAGGAAAATGACATATAACTTAGGTGCCAGCCTTGAGTTGGCTAAAGTTATTTAGTGCTGAATAGAATGTTCTATGCTGCAAATTTCCCTGTTACTTAACTACCTCAATCGAGAAACTTTCACGAATATGTTCTTACGTTTTCGTCATAAAACTATTTGTTCTTGGAGTACATATATGTAAAGTTATGTAAAAAGTTATATACATAGTACAAACCAAACTATAGTACAAAGTAGAACCATGTAGTATGTACTACGTACTAAGTATAAAAAGAAGTTCTTATTATATACTAAACTAGCTGTGCTCGCGACTTCGTCCGTGGTAATTGTAAAATGAAAGTAACATTAGTTACACCTGATTACATCAGCTATCTGTCAGTAAGTCTCGACAAAATCGGTGCAGCCGTTTCAGAGATTAGCCGGAAAAAACAGGGAGATAAAAATGATAAAAAACTACATACATCAACTATGAGCCACGCACCAAAAGAAAAATCAAAATTATAAAATCAAACCACGAAATTATGATAAAGAGGAAATAAATTGAAGATGAATTGATTTCCACCAAGTGTATTAATAAGTATTTTCTTGTGTTTCAGGTATGCTGACATAATATCATCAGGTACATTTACTTAGCATTGTATATACGTAACTTGTTAAATGTTGTAAACAAATCGATTTTTTCTACATTTGAAAATTAAAAAGATGCATTTTATAATTATTTGTACCGATATTCGAGTTGTTTAATTATTAATATCATAATAACTTTTCTGACAAATAATTTATAATCTTGTATGTACAGATATATTGTATGTACAGGTATGTACATATACATATATTGTTTATTAACTGTCAAATTATAATTCTATATTAGGATATCTATTAATAAAAAACTTGGTATTAGTCCAAAGTAATTCACGCTAGTGTTCACATAAAAAGAATCCATTTTCTTCATTTTGTCTGTAAAAGGATATCAGTACACTCGTTTAATTATATAGCACGTAAACCTTAACCGCCAAGCCTGTACTTAATATCGAAAATTGATTCTCGATACATTATCGTAATACGCCTTTCAACGTTTAATGTTACAAGATTGGACTACATGTAATAAAAATGGTACCAATTTATTTTCATACTACGCAATGCGTTTGGTACATAAATATTTTTATTAATACCAGAAATTATTGATTAAATTTTAATCCGCGCGGGACTAATTTTTAATCCTTATCCTTAGCTCCTCAGTGAAGAGGCGACATCTAACGTGGTCACTTTGAAAATTTTGCCACTTTATTCATTAGCATTTTGAGATATAATAAAACAAACACGTGTTTTATATGGTTCGTTTTCGTTCACACGAGACCTTTACAATGCCTATTTAAATTATATTATATTTCAAATTGCTAATGAATTAAATGTCCAAAATTTCCAAAGTGACCATATTACACGTATAGCCTATTCATTTAGATCAGTTTTAAAAAAACTATGCTCATATTTCTTGGGAGAAACGAAACCGTTTTATATTTCTGATAACATCTATTTTTTGTTCAAGGTGACTTTAATAATATTCCTTTTGAAATATAGGCTTATTACTGTTAGTCGAAGAGTAATGAAATATATGGAAGTTTAATGGCTGTGAAAACAGTTCCAAAGCTATGAAAAAGTTAGTAGTAGGTACAGTCTAATCTTAATGTCAATCTAACTTGAGCAACATTAGCACTGAAAATAATTTACAGTGTCACGAATAGTATGTTACAAAGTTACAAGAAAACAACATTAGGCATTTGAAATTTTGTTCCTACGTTAATATGCTTCATTGTTATTAACTGGACCATTCGTTTAGTGGTTAGTGAACCGGACCATTGAACCGGAGGTCGTGGATTCGATTGTTATCTGAGATAACCATTTGTGCGATGAGCATGATTATTTATACTTTACACTAAAAATACTTACATGTTAAGAAAAATCTCTTCTAAATGCCACCACGTTTATTTTTATTTCATTATTCCACATCTTCCAAAAGACATATTTTATGATTTCTCACCAATAACAAATTATATATTTTTTTATACACCATTCGAAATTAAAAAATAAGAGTGCACATCATTCAGTATATCCAAAATAGAAAATGTATGTAGTTCTTCAAGAATTATGTCCAGTTTCATAAATATGTTCCAAGCATAATGTATTAAACTGTGTGTTTACGATCATACCGTTGATCATACGATTGTTTAAGATCATACCGTTTTAACAATATTCAAGTTAAAAGTAGGTATTAGTAAAAAAATAAAGGTAACATCACGCCTGTAATCCAAGAAAAGGTAGGCAGAAAAATATAGTAGACTCCCACGTTTAGCCGTTACGTTTACGTCCCATTATGGAATAGGAGGTAAGTCTATTGCCATACACCGGTTACATGTCCAGACTTCGAGCTGCCACTAGAAAATCTGATTTCCAAAAAATCCAATAGTTTCCGACCCGGGGATTGAACCCAGGATCTCTCGATCGGCAATTGCTCAACCGATACGACCAACAAGGAAGCCAAAATATCATTCTGAAGTCCTAATAATTGATTTATTTAATACACAATCATAAGTGAAATATTTGCATACTGGTAACTCATTGGACCCGTTGCGGCCTCTTTCGTTAGTCTGTCGTATCATTGAATCAACAGATTTACATTAAAGCATCCATTGTTTATTTTCCTAATAATATTCTATGATACTGTATTGTGTATCTGTTGTACCTATATAACACATGTGACACATACAAACATCAGACACAAACACTGATGAAAATAGATCGAATGAAACCAATTAGTTCAGCTTAAGTGTTATAAATTGACTGCCTCGTTGGTGGTGTTGGTTACGAGTGCGACTGCCGAACGGGAGGTCCCGAGTTCGATTCCCGGGTCGGACACTACTAAAATTTTCTAATTTTGATTTTCTAGTAGTGGCTCGGAATCTGGATAAGTGCCCGGTATATGGCAATAGGCTCACCACCTATTCCATAGTGGGACTTAAACGTAACTGGTGAAACGTGGGAGTGTTCTACATTCCTCTGCCTACCTCTTCGGGGATGACAGGCGGGATGTTACGTAAAAAGTATATAGTATAGCGACCCAGTTGTCCAGAGATTATAGCGGCCTGATCTTAACATTTTATACATGCTACACTGCATGCTAATGTTATGTCCAATTTTCTGGACAACGTAGGGCATTGTTGTCCAAAGGTGACATCGCATCCAAAAACAACGTTAATGAGACAAAAACTGCAACTTCACAACAGCTAGTGCAGGGTTGTCAAATTTGATTTCTATCATAGCTTAAGATTCAAAAATACTAAAGATTAATTGTTGCGTATATTCTGTGCACAGTCAGGAGCCAGTTGAACATGTTGTTAGCAATAAGATCATGGATTAAGATTGCTGGCTATCATTGCCTTTAGGACATTAATATCCCCAACAGTCCCTTGGCTACACTGTTCGGTATGCGTCTCTTATCAGAACGAAAACAATTTAGCTTGCCGTCCTAGCCAAGTGCGAGGTCTTTACTGTTCTTATTCCGTTCATGTGTTTTAATAGCTTTCGTGAAGTATTATAATATTATCCTATATGCTACTCCACTAGCCATTTAATATCACATCAGCATTTAAATTTGGACGCTGATGTCAACCCTAACTTGCCCCACTTTTAGAAAATGAGCCGAGATCTCATTTGCAATGTATAAATAATAATGGCTCCACAATCTAAAATGGATGATATTTCCACCCTTAAAAGCCAGTGCTTTTTTGACAGATGGCGTTTCCGTCACTAGCCATTTGAAGTGTAATTTGTTTAAATGTGTAATCCGCCTGCATTTGATGACGATTATTAATTAAACCGGCCTCTTATAGTTTTAATCAAATTTAATATGTAATACTGAGCATTTAAAAATGTCGTGCGTCCTACTAATACGAGTATAACGCGATTGCTAATTGTTTATATGTATTAGGTACTTGCTGAAGCTTTGTCAGGGCGATATTTCTCATGGCGATTTTATTGCGAACAATTTCATTCAGTGACAGACTATGTTCGGAGTCGCTGGTCTCTTATCATTTTCGGTATGCTAGCTACAAACAGCCATTATCTTCTTAGATCTCACATATGCTGCTATGTTACACTGATGTACAAACAAAATCCGTAACTGAAAAAAAACTCAGTGATATCAAAAACATTATATATATCCTTTTATTATTTACATTATTTTTTATAATGTATAGTTATCAATATGTTTCTTTGATTGTTGATCTTACTCTTCTGCCGTATAATGGCCATACTGCTGTGTTCTATTTGAAGGAATTAGTAGAAGAACACATTCAAACACGTAGCACTACAACTTATTACTTCGATGAGTCTAAAATTAATCACGTGTAAGAATAACAAGTTTGACATACATGACCGTATGCGTTGCGTAATTACAATAAAACAACTTATCCGTTTTCTAAATTTACATCGCAACAAAAAACTATATACAAGAGCTCCATTCATTCATATTGCAATATTTTCCTATAACATTCGAGGTTCTTTGAATTTAATTAAAGCCCCCAACCCTTTTTTGTACGCTCTATTCACATCCGATTCTGGCATTCAAAATGCATCCCCGATAAATGGTCTCTTCGGGTAACAAAGAGCGACCTTTTTTTGATGAAGATTTTTTTTAATTGGACCTGTACAGAACGCAAAAGCAAGCTAGCAAGCAGAAAGTAAGGGGAAACACTGCTGTTACAGTTGTCGGTGATTTGTTAAGGCTAATGTTAACTGAACTGAATAAGTTTCTTTTTTAGAAATATTTTCCTGGATTTGATCCATTTTATTCACTTACTAAGTGTATAGGTATGTGTCCCAATGTTGGTATAATACATTACAGGTAGAAAGTGAATTTACACATAAACAGTGTTAATGTTGTTTATGATGGTTTTCTGATTTTGAGAATGTTATATTTGTGTAAACATCATGCATCATGTTTCAGCATACCGGAAACACGTAAACCGGATACGCCTCTCATATTTTAAACCTGAAATGATTCTACCAGATGAAATTAGATTTGTCTCGCTGGCGAGTTTACTCTCTACATCGAGTTTTGTGTAGGCCCATTTGGGTCAAATTAATTGTCGAAATATTAATTTTACCTTCACGTAATGTTGCGTTAAGTATTAAAAGATTGCCGAAAGTTCCCTCAACTTTTTCTCTGGGTCTATCACGCTTATGAAAATATAAATGCCTAAAGCCTCATGGGGTTATAAAAATAATAATTTATATCAATATGATTTTCACATTTATTTAGAATTGGTATGGACTGTACCTTATGATGAAACAATACGAAATAAAACGATTAGGTTTGCAAACGAACCATACACAGTCTAATTCTGAGACATAAAGAAAAACATTCAGAAAAACAACCACCTGGGGCCACCGAAACATTCCCACACTTCTCAACCAATGAACATAATTATGTATTGTGTCCAATTAGCCATATTTTATATCCAAGTAAAGAGTCTTTCATATTTCGTATTTTTATTACTGCTCTGCCTATGAATACATTATCACGCGAACCTTTTATTTACAATATCATATTCAGATCTTTTTTTGCAGTTGTTTTTACGATGCAGCTTTACTGTGACTAGTTCCACCGTTTTCCTTAGGGATGTGTTACAGCGATGCCGAGCGACGTTGGGCTATACATTGCTTTTTCTCAACTTTCAACTCCAACAACAACTTCCTAACTTTTCTATACAGCGAGTGAATGTAGCTGTTCTAAGTTGGCGATTTAGTTCACTTGCGTTGCTTCAATACGGACAAGTGTAAGAGAGAAGAATGGTACTTCATTCGAAATTTAATCTTTTAAATTTCAAAGCAAGAGTCGAAGTATCACAGTGTGGACAATGTGAAAGGCATGTGAATTTAAGAAAGAATGAAGCACTCACGGTCTTCCCGTGGTTGCAGCTTGGAAGCAATCTGTAAAGTACTGATCAATGTAAACGACTGGCTATTATCCTCTCGTTCACAATATTTCAGTTCTGTGGATTATTCTCTGGATAATCAGCCGTTGAGTAAGAGATACGTACCTATCAATGACATCTAATAAGCCTTACAATCATGTAAAGAAGGATCATCTTTTTGATAAAACATTTCGACACAGCGGCACTTATTCAAGTCTATTGCGAAGATAGGATGACATTAATTTGCAAGTTGTGCAAAGATTCGAGTAAGGATTGGCGTTATTTACAGTTATTACTACATATTATAATATTGTTTTTACTGACTTATTTATATTATAGTTGTAGTGTTCTACACTCCTCTGCCTACCTCTAGGGTTATTACAGATGTGGTGTTACATTTATTTTCATAACTTTTTACTCGACGAATGAAATAATATATTAAATAATGTGTTGTGGTGGTTTTTTTATTTTTGGTAATCTCTTAAGCGATTTAATTTCAAAAAGCAAATCGGTAATCGCTAGTGAAACGACACATTCTTAATAGACATGCCCTACCCTGTTCTTTAGTTGTGGCAGACTTTCTACACTTTCTTGACCCTTAAGGTTAATCATTAGGCTACTTTGCCGGGCATAGTACCAGGAATCCTAATATGCTGGAATTTACTAAAACATTACAAGAGGAAGAGAAAATGGTTCAGTTTACAGAAATCCGTGAGTAAAATGTATTCATTTACAATTACTAATAATAGTATCCCCATGAATATCCAGTGCACTCTTCTTACTTTATAAGGAACAGATTTGATTGAAATGGATTGTTGAGATATATCATTCAAAAACGCTATTTGATATCAGTCGCCTAGAAGTAGGTACCTATATAAAAAAAAAAAAATAAGCTCCTCCTAGTTATTTCCCACCCATGTGTAATTGCAATAAAAAATTTGGTTGCATGAAAGCAAAATGTACAATGTTCTAAAATAATATTTCCAAGAGAAACGTCATAATATTTGTGAAATAATGTCTAAATGAAATTGTATGGCCATTTTTAATAAACTTTAAATCCGTGTCAGTAGCGTGTAGTTTATAGCTATTTTTAATGTTCATTCCTTTAACAGCCAGATGTAATTAACGATTTCCATAATTCATGTAAAGGATGATGTCTGGTATTTCTATTCTATACATTAAAACATTTGCGTCTCAAAACTCGGACTAAAATACAAGGTGCTTAACCAAATCTTTTGTGTGAAAGATTAATAACTTCAAAATATAAATGATCGCCAGGTGGATATGAAAAATAAATGTTTATAACTTAAATTGAAATTCAACTCGGATTCAAATCCTGGCTCGTGGAAGTAAATCACGAGGAAACCAGCACAGCTTGAGTGCTTGAAAAAATGTTCTCTAAGTCATGTGAATTCTGCAAATCTATGATCTTATTCTAAGAGATTAGTGATCGACAGTGAGACGATTAAAAGAGTCAAGAATAAAAGCTTAAATTTGCTTTGGAAATTTCTCCCCAAATTTGTGGGTTAGTTCTATAATTTTGTATACCATTGAATTAGCTGTAATGGAGGCTGCCAAATGACATCTTAAACTTAGAAACTGAGTAGATAGTGGTCTCGACGGAATTAATACTTGTTTAATTTTAAGCTTAATAAGTTGTTTTCGGTCTTAAAAGTTTGTTTAAATTACGATAGCGAGTTAAAACTTATTTAATTGAAAACTTTCAGTCGTAATCATAATTAACTGCACAAAAATCATTTTTAAACTTAATTCTAATCTTATCGGGTTTTGATAAAATCACTATAATCTTAAGTGATTTTTGAATGTAAATTTTGGATTTTTTTGTGTAATGACATACGTACCCAGTGTACCATTCAAAATTAGGTACGTATTCAAACATTCGTTTAACTGTGCTTTTTGCAATAAATTCACACGACATTACATCAAATTACTACAAGGATGTCAACAATCCGTTACCCGAAAATATTTACTTTTTCGAAACAAAAATAAAACATTAGGTCCGACATTATCGACAAATCCGGTCATTTTTCATATCGGGCTACCGAAATGCTCATGCTGATATAACACTCAAACAATAGCCGCTAAACAACGAAGTGTGATCGATGATGCCGAAGCGGCAAATGTTACAATGCATTTTTATATTGTACTCGTACATAGCAACTTACGCACAGTTATTGTTATGACATCCACGAGACAAAAGGTAACAACTTTCAGAATACAATAGGATAGGGTCTATTGATATCGATTAGGTGAGGCATACATCCAACAGTGGACTTCTGTAGGCTGGCGGATGGAACGTATACGTAAGCATTTTCTTTTATTTTTTCTTTCTTTTCCTTTAACGGACATTAACTGTATACAGTCGCACTGCTAAAGGTTAAGGCCACAGTACTTCGCGTTGGCCAAATGCGTGTTGGCAACCTTCACCACCCTTGAAGTACGAGTACACTGTGAGATAAGAGCTTCGTATCAACCCTGTTTTACTTGACACTGCATTTAAAAGAAGTAAATAAAAACATACATGTTTCATTTATAAAATTGGTTATGAGATGAGTAAAAAGCAGATGCAGATGTGGCGTAACACTAAACATTATTTGAACGAATATAGATTACATATAAAAGTATAGAGTAAAAATCTTTATTGTATAATAGGCTGATTGCTCTTGTTTATATCTTTTGCTTTGTGACATTCAAAGTGGTTCGTTACAGACTTCTTTTGCTAAAGTTCGAATACTAATGTAAGTACCTAGTTTTCTGCTACAGCTACAATACATTGCTATTGCTTACATTGATCCTAGTTTTTAGTAATATTTATACAGTCCTATTAATAATTAATAGTCCTATTAACAGCGAATACCGAAGTAATTGGCGCTGTTTATCACATTCTTCCAGTGAAGATGTTAGTTATTACTGCCCCTTTCTTTTATTCTTTATATTGTTTAAAGAAGGATAAAATTACATTTGCGACGATCTAATTTACTTCTGACATTATTCGTTTCGTTTATCATTGGCTTTGAAATGGCATAAGGTCTTATGAATAGTCTGCAACCCGGACCAGACGTGGATAATTTTTGTTTAAGTGTTATTTCATAGCAAATGTATAACTTTTTCTGTATTTTCATTGATCTAGATTACGGTTGCTGCATCATAGTGCTTGAGCCTTATTAGAAATAATCTTCCGTTGTACATACATGCTGACCCTGAACTTAAATTTTAGCTAATCGTTTCAAGAATGGCGTAACAGAGAAAACTTCTGTCTTCTGTGAACAGCACAGTAAAATACCTGAGTAACAATGAAGGAAAGACACGGTTGTAGTCATAGAACATTCTAGATGATCGAAATTCAAAAGTTTTGTTCTTTTGGAATGTTTTTAAAAATATTTCTCCAAATGGAACAGATATGCATGACAATGGAAAATGCACGAAACCTCAAATATAACATCCTAGAATTTCCGATGCACCATTTGAAATAACACTCAAGTGATTGATGATGACGTGAAAGGTTCATATTCACACTCTCCATCGAGTAACGCACTTTGTATTACATTTTGCATCGCTTTTATTTTCGAGATGAATCATCAGTATTGTATGAAGTGGACGATACGTCCATTAGGGTTGTATACTCTGTGCTCGTCATTAAAACGTATTTTTATATAGCTACTGATAATTGATTTTATTGTAATACACTAGCTTACTCTCGACTTTGTTCGCTTAGAACAAGTATTTTATAGCGTTAATGTTAATAGCAAGTCTAGGTGTTTTCTCTAAATTAAAAGTATTCTTATACTAAATTTTATTAAAATTATTCAGCCATTAAGCTGTGAAAATGAAGCTATCAAGTATATTGCGTTAGTATTAAAATATTCAAAATCCTTAACATCGACGAAATTGTATACAAATTGACATCCCATATTATACTACCTTAGGAAATAAATAGAATAGAATAGAATAGAAAATAGAATAGAATAAAAAGTCCTTGAATAGAAAACTTTCATTTCTGAACTAATATCAAGTGTCGATTTATTCGGTACTTTTAGTTTTTCTAACTTAAAAATAACTAATTTTATCACTGAATTATTTTACTCCTATGGCCTTCTAATATCCAAAATATTCTTAAACAGAAAACTTTAATTTATAACTTATTTCATTTATAAATGGTGGAGTTTTCTTTAAATTATAATTTTCCGTTTCACTATCCTAACGTTATTTCTCGGTTTGCAAGCTATCTCCCCGTCAAATCTTATCTAAATTGGTTCAGCAGTTTAGCTGCGAAACCATTAAAATGTTTAGTAGCAACATAATGTATTATTCCTTTATTCTCTAAAATACGATGTCAATAACATTACAAAGGTATAAGTATATAAATTAAACATTTAAGATTTTTTTCCAAAAGGTTATTACATCGTGTTATTATGGGAGTGTTCTACATTCCTCTGCCTACCTCTTCGGAGATTACAGGCGTGATGTTACTTTTTTTTTACCGTTTTATTACATCGTCACTTAGGATGGCGGTCACCGGTTTGTTTAGAATCAAGTCGCATTTATAATATTATTTACGTTATTTTCAAATAATTTGTATATATTAATAATAATATTTTAGGAGAATGTACACATTTTAATTGACAACTGTCTCTAAATTGGAAAACGCCTAAGCTTCAGTAATCAGTTCATCAAAACGTACCATGACGCCTGTAATTCCCGAAGAGGTATACAGAGGAGTGTAGTACGCTACCACGTTACATAACGTTTACATCACTACTTACGTTTACGTATCATTTTAAATAGGTGGTGAATCTATTGCTAGGTATCCTGCACAAATCCAGATTCTGAGCTATTACGAGAAATTTCAGGCTAGAAAAATCCATTATTAGTACTAGCCTGTCCATGATTTGAACTCCAGACCTCTTGATCAGCAATCGTGCTTGACGAACGAAGCAGTCAATTATATGTTAAAATAAATAAATATATGAATGCAAATGTAGATAATTTATCAACCAGACATGGAACAAACAATCGTGCACAGCACACACACATATTTCCAAACAAAGAATGAATTCTTATCCCGATTTGAGGTAGTTAAAAAGATTAAATTTAAAAAAATCTTACTTCAAATTCACAATTACAACTCAGTTGTGAAACAATTTGAGTTGTCGAAAAATTATTCATAACGTTATCAGCCATTAAATAGAACAAAAAGGAGGCTTCTGTACAACAAAACCTCTAAGTAAGTCAAAAGCTACATTAACTTGTTCCGAGGTCAGTTTCTTAGAAATAAAATATATATTAATGTATAGAGATAAAATTGGAACAACTAAGGCACATCTAGTTCTTTAGGCGCACAACAAAGACGGGCTTTCCACCTCTCTGCATTTTAATGAGGTGGCGGAATAAAAGCTTATTCACCTCGGCCAGTAATTAGCAAACGACCCGAGTGTTTGTACGTTTAAACAGTAAAAAACAAAATGACCCGTTGAAGTTCGGCGCGAGAACGAGACCATTGATGAAAATTGAGTTTTCTATCTTCAATAGCATTCGACGTTCCAATAATTCGATATTTAAAATTAAACCGGCTTCACTGACGTTTGTTTTTCGGGATGCCCCGACTAGTTTCGGAACTATACAAGGTCTTTCCTCGTGAGCTCCCTCCGCTTGCAGCGCGGTCGCGACGGAGGCGGAGTCCGAAGTCAGTCGGGCCACTCCTAATAAACGTATGTGAGTCTAGCCGGCTTAATTCTTAGTCATGTGTAACACGCGCGAAACATTTACCAATAATTAGAGATATAATTGACGGACCCGTTGGTGCAGTCGTTAGTGAACCTGACTATTGCGCCGGGGGTCGTGGGTTCGATTCCCACCCAGAATAAATATTTGTGTGATGAACACAAGTATGTCTGGGTGTGAAAAATAAAAAAAATATCTATTTAAGTATATATTTATACGTATATATGTAGTTTATCAGCCATCTGGTTACCACACCACAAGCTCCCTTGACGCTTACTTTGGGATCAGATGGCCGTGTGTGGAGATGTCCCGGAATATTAATATATTCTAGTATTATGCACAAAGAAAATATTTACAAATTGATTAACTAATAAGAAATATTTCATTTCAATATATTGTTAATAGCAAGGAGTAGTTAATAGCTACTTTAATATAAATTACTCAAAAGTAATGTTCAAATATATATTCACACTAAGTAATTCAAAGATTATAATATCGAAAGAGTCTTAGAAAGTTGAGGTATGCTACCTGTGCAAAGCTGAACATGCGAATGAGACACGCGCTGAGAGTTTCAGCTTGTTCGAATATTATTTATACGACATTCCAATGTTTATTGTGCGGCGCCTCCCCTAAGGGCATGCTGAATAGAATATACCTATATAATATACATTCGGAAAATAGCGTTAGAAGCAACTTTTAGAATAGAAATGAATTGTAATAAACCACAAAGCAACGTAGCTACATAGTTAATTAGCGATGCGTAATACACGATACTGAGAGATATGTGTACGATCTATCTTATACATTTCTTCACTTCTGGAATGTTAAACTTTAATAACAATAAGGTAGAATAAATATTGTGAAAATTAGAACATAAGCTCTGTTTCTTATACCTAATATTTTTATTTTCTGTTCGCTAGTTATTGCAGAGGCACCATTATAAAGTTATCGAGATATTTGTAGAAATGTGAATAATAAAACATGCATGTTGTTATTCTGCGTCGGAGAAATGAAGTTAGGCAAATAATACGTAGGCATATAGCTACAGAACAAACACAGACAGACAAAGAGCCAAGCGCCGTGCGAAGGTTTAACATTCGTTAAATATTGAGTTTAATTTTGCAAATATTTGCTGATAAAGTCAAAAAATGAGGCAAAGATTTAACTAAGTATGAACAGATAACGTGTACATAGTGACGCAGGCGGAGGAAGCCGAACGGTTTTACTGTCAGAAATTACTTCAACTATTTACTAATTACTATAAATTCTTCGGGTTACAAGAGCCTGTTCCGTAATTTATACTCCTGCTGTTTCGTCGCTGTGCGAGTGGCTACTAGTACATACTTACTTATACTAATATGACTATTTACTAACTTTATAGTAATATAACCATTTACTAACTTTATACTAATATAACCATTTGCTATCAATCAGATCAGATCAGATATCTCTTGTTGTAACGGTGGAATCAAATATCGTAACGAAACCTGCACACGTAACAGTTTCCCATAGCGTTCTCACGGCCGGTGGGGGCGGTGGGTCCGTGTGGTGCAGTGATCCAGAAGTGGCGCGAAGGAAGCGGTGACGATGACGGTGACGGCGATGAACTACTTACATTACTGATAGTAGTTATTTAAAACGCATGCTAGTGATATGTTATAGTAGCCCTCGTCGGTCGACATCAGCCTCGGCGTCGGCGCGAGCGGCGGCCACCTAATCGTCAGTACAATCATAATTACAGATAACGTCGCTTAACATTCAGTATTTTATTTTAATCGCTTCATAAATAAGAATGATATGACAATTTGAAGAATATCGTCAAATATTTATTAGAATAGAAATATTATCGAAACTTTGGTTAGTCTCTTAAACGATGATTATTATCGTACATATACAAAGATAATAATTAATATTTTCAAACGTGTACACATTACTGGTGTAAGTAGAGTTTACATGTATATACCTACTCGTATATGTCCAAACATATTAAATAAAGTTCAATCTGGGAAAACCCGAAACCTGAAATCCATGACGAATGAAGTATCAGGCAACAGATCGTAAATAAAATAAACCTATAGTGTTGTTTATTACTGTTACATGTACATAGTAACCGGCGGGAATAAGGTGTAAGGTCGTTAGTTATTTAGAGTCAGCTAACGCTCATAGAATGCAATTTGTAAATTGTTTAGTAATGCAATAATATATTATATAGAAATTAACCAGTGTGAAGTTTGATTATTTACATCGCTTAAAATAAAAAGAAACAAGTGACTGTGACTACGATAATTCATTCAGCGCGCAGTAACACGTGGCTCTGTTGTTCGCGTTCAGCAGCCGTTGTGTATTGGCTTCAGTCGGAAGGGCAGTTAGTACTCGCAAAGTGGTGCGATAAAAATTACTCTATTACTCAAGCAGGCCACTTAATTTAATGGAAAACATAGCGCTCAAATACAAACTACACCAGGGTTTTACACGGTGGCGCTTCAGTTTCACTGTTTGTAAGTTATTTGATTTTATGTTAATGATAATAAGTGAATAAGTTAAGTTAAAGATTTTGACCGATGCTCCGACCGATGACCGACCTGTATCCAAGATCAAACCGCAAATGACATCGAATTCAAATCAATATCAAACGACATAAAAAAAGAACAAAATAACTATTTGGCGTCGAAAATAGATATAACAACGTGGTCTGTCAGCAGCTCACCGCGCGGCGCGTGCCCGGTGGCGGGCTTGCGGGGACAGTGTGGTCGTTTATTAATTTTTCTACTCTAAAGTAAATAGATAATATGTTAACCAATGAATGTACAGGTTACTTATTGCATTACACCACGTATTTTATGAATAAACAATAGAGACATCATTAAAATAGAATAAACAATGTAGGTAAATATGTGGGTATTATAACATAGCGCATGTAAGGCATGTCATTTTTTCACTCAACAAATAAAGGTTACAAATTGGACACCGAATAGCAGCTACGTATATATCTCGTTTTACCGAGACCTTTCATTTTCTTGGAATCTATTACGCGCAACAATTTTCGGGGAAACATACATATATTAAAACATAAAGAAAACTGGAAATCTTGGGTTTTATCTGTTCATTGAGTATGTGTAGGATATACTCTACGTAGAATTTATATAATGAATTACAATGACATGCATCATTATGGTTATTTTCCCAAACGCGCTGCACGTGTTCTGAGGATGTGTGCGAGTGCGTCGGCCCGAGCGTGGAGGCGAATTCAGATAAGGAGAAGCATTGATTTGTGTCTCCGTCGCTGGAATCGTACATTACACGCGGATCATGTATGTACTAGATAGGGTTCGTTGGAATGAAATATATAGATAGATAATAAAAAAAAGTCGCCTTTAAACTAAGTGAACTGAATGTAGTCACGTCAAGGGGCCGCACTAAACGCTTGACTACTGAAATGGAAGAATCTTGTTCGAGTTCGTGGGCATAATCATTCCAATGAATACATAGCGTCGTTTGTACTTATTTTGAATGGAAGTTTCATTTAATTATCATATTATATTACTAAATATAATATTTACAATAGTCCAGTTCTTTACTTTTTGTAATTTTATAATTCCAATGATAACTAGTGATGTAGAATTAAGTCAACCACACTGTTGATCATATGTAGGTTCAAATACGTACACTTTTATTTTGTGAAACATTTAAATAAAATTTAAATTAGAATTTAAATATTATTTGCTATAGGTACCGGTAAAGTCTCGAGAACATACATTCCTAAAATCGTCTACATTGTAATTTAAGGCGTGTGAACTTTTCAAACTAGCACTTCGTCAGCGTGGCAGCCGGCAGCCGGTAGTGCACCGTTCTCTCAGCGGAGACAGCAGACGCCAACGCGCGCCCGGCCGCGGCAGTGCGACTGTCGCACGTTTTGGTGGGCATTAAAGGACATTCGAGATTCACGTTTAATAGCGTCCGGGATCGTGCATATATCGGAAACTTAGTATAGACTGTTAAGAAGTGCAAAACCTTAAAATACGGTTATAAAGTTGTTTTATTAATCTTTACTCAACATTACTGTAATCGTCCCTCTTATGACACCGGGCGTGCATGGCTCTAGCGCAGTACATCGGAAAATTACTCGTCATATTTCACGACAACTAAAACGATATCTTTCTTTATTTATGGGCAGATATTTTGGCTACAAAATAAATCACTTAGGGGAGTTTCCGTTCCAGTGGCTTTAATTTTTAGATAAATAAATAAGTTCTGCGAAAAAAGGTAGGTATTATAATTTTAATTTTGTCGTAATGGAAAACTTTAGCAAGCATTTTTACGGATGTCGAGTTATTGATGCCTCGTCGGTCATGGCTCATTGCCACTCGGTTTGCTAATTTTATTACATCGTGAGTGTTCGGGTTTTAAGTAGGTATAGGACTGGAACGACATCGTTAGAAAGTTAATGAACTGCGATTCCGCTCGTATACGTAATATGTCCAGAGTAAGGACTTGAAGCAATACTAAGTAACGGCTGAAGTTGCGCCTACGGTATAATCATTTGATGGCAGCCGGGTGAACGAAATAAGTGCCTAAATACTATATACATAAAAGTAACGAAAGCAAAAATATTAACATTATTTTATTTGAACATTTTTATACATTTGACCTCGTCTCTGAATATGTTTCCATGACTAGGGCGACTGGAACATGCCACCGCAAGCTTCCACAGCACAAGAAACAGTAGCGCGTCGAGCACTGCGTGAAGGTTAGACCACTTTGCTAATTACAGCGCAGCTGTAAATCTCAGCTGGCTGTAACTGGAGACGAATCGTAAGCTTAATATTAAGTGCATGAGTCTAAAATACAGTCAAAATTGAGGCCTCGAAAGGTACTTTTAATTACACTTTACATAGTCTAGATTCGGCGATATCTGACTATTATTGATCTCCAAAAATAAAAGGACTGCCTCGTTGGTCGTGTTGGTTGCAAGTGCGACTGCCGATCGGGAGGTCCCGGGTTCGATTCCCGGGTCGATCACTACAAAAAATTTCTAATTTAGATTTTCTA
>DWFO01000938.1:0-17576 GCA_018246595.1 Mimoniades nurscia nurscia | reverse complement strand
AGTAAGCACAGAGCTGTGTATAGGCAACAGAGTTCGCTCACTCAGTCGGTGGAAACTCAACAGCTTACTCAAAGCTCAATTCACACTATTCCCTGCACTCACTCGTCTCCCTATGTCAGCTGTGTACCTGCAATCCCTGCTATAGAAATAGTATTTCCACCTGATATTCCCGGATTCAAAGGCACTATGAAAGTACATCAAATTATTTGGGTAGCTGATAGTACAAACACTATAACTTTACGTACACTAAGTTGTTTCGATTGTGTTGACTGCCGAATTTCTTGTATTCATGATAAGCATTTAGGATTTCTTTGTTTTGATTACTGTGAGGAGAATAAGATCAATCTATGTGTTGTTCTACATATGCCAATCTAGGAATGAAGCTACATATGCCAATGATAACGAGTTTATATTAAGCATAGATACATCCACAATTTTAAACAACATTGATTATTCAGATGCTTTAAGAATTATGAAGGGCCTGCCATAAAGATTGCTTTATGCCAGGCCCTTATGATTTACAACTATCACCATTGGTAAATGTAGCTGCGTCTACGAGTAACTCCAAAATTCCTAAAGTTAAGAATTTATTTGACATAACATTAACTTGGGAAAATCGTAGTTTTATTAGAAACTAAAGGAAAATGTATGCCTAAGAAGATTGACACCAGTATTTAACTCTGAACAAGGGCAATTCGAATCATTCATTAATTTTAATAAGACTGATAAACTAAACCAAGATGATAATAAATATTATGAGGAATCGGACAGTGAGGACAGTGAGGACTATTATATTTTTTAAGATGCGCTTTTATTTAGAGTTTTAGTATGGTATTCGCTGATGATAATAAATTTCTCAAGTTTAATTGTTATAATTATATTTCTATGATATGATTTTATTAACATTTATTGTGAAATTTATTATAATTTCTAAACATTTTTGGCTGCAAATATCGTGATGTTATCAATCGTACATTTTGACTTAAAGTTATTTGTTATAATATTTATTTAACTTTTTAGAAATCTTTTTATTTTGTTGCTTTTTTTTAAATTTTAATGATTCTCAAGTAAAGTGATTATTGCGATTTTGCATGAAGTCCGAAAAATATATTATTCTATTAACAATATAAATTGATATTAGTTCATACCATAACTGACTTGTGCTAAAAATAAATTATTAAATTACTTTAATAATTTATTTTTACAAGTAGTTTTACAATGCCTATTTTTAAAAGCTTACTCATAACCCGCCTTTTGATTGAAGGGAAAATAAAGTCTGAATAGAAGTAAATGTTGATTATTAATATTATATTTGTTTTATTTGCATTTAAGTCTACTTTCGTAGTCATTGTGCAGAAGATATTTCATTACCATCTACTTTAAAAATTGCCTTCCGAGCAAAATTCATTACGTTCCTTCCTATTTTATTACCTTCCAAACATGAAATTTCAGTTATCATTTTCTCCCAAACTAAACCAGATAAAAGAGTGCCTTCCAGTTTTTATAAATCTACCAATGACCAGAATTCGTTAATTTACAAAAAAATGTGGAATATTTAAAAAAAAAATTGATTCTTCAAATCGGTGTTTTTTGCACGAAACGGTGGAACGACCCAGATAATCTTATTCTGATCATCTTTCATTTAGCTATGTACGCCTGGATTCTATCAGTCTTCTCTTCCATTTAAATCTTTTCCATGTTAAAAATTGTTTTATAGTTCTAGTGTTAGTCATGCGTTCCACGTGCGTCAACCATCTACGCATCTCTTTCTTTTTCTTAGTCATTAAATCATAAGTATCATGGACAAATTGTGCGTAAATGTTACTAAGCCTAAATTTACTTTAATATTGATATATGTCCATAGCAAGCTGACGAATGGTTCTATAGTCGTTAAAATCAGAACGGGTATTGCGTATACATCTTAAGCGTTGTAGATATAAATCTCTGCGTTTGTTCTGTCGGAAAATGAGGAAAATGGCGGTTGTAATGTGTGGGTCTTTTGTTGTCACGGCATTTCACGAAATGCGGCAAAATTAACTTCTTATGTTAATTACTGGGAGGTAAGGATTTTTAAAGCGCCTTGAGCTTCCGCCTACTTAAAGTTTTTAACGTTTCTGAAGTTCCAACCTATTTTGTTGTACGACAAAGTTACACCATCGACTTTGTTGTCATCTTTGTCATTTATTATCATTGTTCACATCGAATGACCTGTTGAGATTATCATATATTATCAATGGCTATCAGAGTCCTCTAACCATTGCCAAAAGATTTGGCTGTGCTTACTTCGTCTTTGTATTGAACTCGTCTGAGACGCGAATAGATTATAGTCAGTTTTCTTTCCGCAATGGGAGATTGAAGTGCTATATATATTCCAAAACTAGGAATACAGACAAACTAGCATACATTTCACTTAAGAAGCAGTATTCCCAATGTCCAATGCTGACGATACCCCCATAATTATAACTCGCTACATAAGCATTTGTTGCTTCCATTATATTAACGTGATATGCTGTTCAACGAAATGTTCTACTATCAAGTATCGTTCGACCTCTGATTGAAACTTAATCCTCTACAAATTTCGATTTCAATCATTTTAAATCCAAATTACCCATTAAAATTAGATGCTTTAGTCATTTGTATAACTTAAAACAGCGTGGTCCACGCTTTGCGCTATCGGGTCAGTGAAGAGGTCAGAAAATGAACGATTGAGACTGCAATTTACTCTTCCAGTGGGGAATGGTTTTGTTCCCATGGGAATAGCTATCCCGAGAAAACGGCGAAAGCGTCGAATGAATGAAGCTCGCTCAAAAACTGGTAACGAAGGAAACTTACTGATTACAACACAACTTTCCACATACGTAAACAACCAAATTGTGTTACAAGCGAGTGTTTTAAAAATAAACGTTACACGTTCACTGCTTTTTAACGATGACAGTTGACAATTATTTATTTTAAATTGGAAATACATCGCACAGACATTTAAAATACTATTTCTTTACAGCAACCCCTGTTATTTTACTCAACTAGTATTCGCTCACTAATTGGCATTGATTTACGGGGTTGTGATTTCAAAGGCAGACGCGCGTGTATGAACAGATTGGTGACTGTAAAATTAACGAGTAGTAAGAACTATTTGGATATTATTAAAGTACTCTTAATAGTTTTAAAGATATATTATTATATGTGCTATATTAACATATTATCCCGCCAGTATCCTAATGCTGGCTGCTGGTCGAATTTCAAACCACTAAGCTATCACTGCTGGGGCACTTGCTCTCTCTATATTCTAGGATACAGTTTTTATGGTGTATTAAGTGATGGAGTACAAAGAATTAGATCACATAAAGCTAACTCCATTTAAGAGCAACGGACGTACATACATACTCAGCTATACAATATGACAGCTCAATGAGCAAGTGTATGCCATTAAAAACACATTAGGGATCGCAAATCGGGACGGTTTATAGGTCATTAAGTTAACCCGTGTATTGTATTTCTCAGCTTTTGAAACTTACAGCGGCTCAAACAATGAGAGAGATGACATAAATGGGCGGAAACTGTACGGGCACTCCTTAATGCCTTAATGCGTCGTTATTTCAAGGAAAATTTTTAGGTTTTTTTTTTGGTTACATATAGGTATTTTTGTGTATGAAACGTTTTCACGCCTGTTATCCCCGAAGAGGTAGGCAGATGAGTGCAGAAAAATTCCTTTTTATATCAGATAGGTTCATGTTCCACTATAGAATATTGGATGAGACTGAAGCCAGTAGGCATAAATCTACAGTTTGAGCCACTACTAGAAATTTCTTAAAGTCTAATTTAGAAAAATTCAATAGTACCGGGATTTAAACCTATGACCCTCTCGATCGGCAGTCGCACTTGCAACCACTCGACCAACGGGGCAGCCAATGATGTATGTATGTCCTGAAGAGCCCATTCTGCTAATTTTAATGACAAAATTGTATTTTTCCTTCTGCTTCTTTAAATGCATTCACAATATATTGGTGTATGTAGAATACAATAGGTGATAATTATTTAAAACTATAAATATCGATTTCAGTTGCTCCATATCTTCTGATAAAAGTTAAAATCTTTTACTGTAAACCAACATTTTCATGAAAAAGTATGTAGGTAATCTTGTAGAAACCAAAAAGAAACATACAATATTTTCTCTTTCCAATAGAAAGTTATGGAGATTGCCAATGTTCCCACACAAAGAGTTCGCGAAGTTTCTTTTTATTTAACGCTTTCAATATTTCAACTGCAATATTTTCAAAAGGTGTCGCTAAGTTTTTGAAGAACGCTTATTTCTAAAAGTTAAATATATCGACATAGACAAGTGGAGGGGGCAGATCCACTACGAGTCGTACAAGTGTGACAAGTACCTACATATGCTATGAAACTCTGATGTTACAACTACTTCTGGGTATTGGGAAAGGCTACACTCGCACTATCGTTGGAAAAGTTTAAAGTAGCGTTTTTCACTTCAATATTACTCTGTTAGTATTATTGTTAATTTAATAGTGTGTCTAATAATAGTCTGTTAATTTAGTAGTGTCCGGGTAATTTAGTAGTGACTTAAAAATAACTGGTGAAACGTGGGAATGTTCTACATTCCTCTGCCTACCTCTTCGGGGATTACGGGCGTGAAGTTACTTTTCTAGTATTAATATTAGATTTAAAATTGCGGTTATTATTATTATTATATTATCACACCAAGCGCTTTACGGGTTAGCCAATGAGGATCGTGAGCAAAACATCTATTCTTACAGATCTGATGTGCTTGTTCCTTAAATATAAGGTTTTAAATCACCCCTAATGAGATAAAATGACAATATAATTAATACAGACTGAATTTCCTGTTTTTATGCATCAAATCTAATGACACCTACACCACAGCTCTCGTTTCTCTACTAACCTAATTTTCCATCCAGCCACCACTGTGTTCGCTAACGAGGCCCTTTCCATAATTCCAACATACTAAATATAATATAATTATGAGCTTAGTACGTATTTCGTTTTTAATTTATCATGAATAATAATGAATGTATTTTCAAGTATCCACTTTGAACGCTTAATGGTGAAGGGCTTATATTGTAGATTGAATATTTCATAATGTATTAAGGAGGATTTGTTATCATTATTAACCACCAAACCAGAGTTTTGTACAGTGTAGGTAGTGAATATCGACTGCCACATATTTCCATCCTTACAGACGTGACGTGGTAAACAAAATTTTGTAACTAATTTTATTTAACTTGAGCAATGTACATGTTTATATATAGCATATACATATATTACTTGTATGATTAAAATGGTACAAAGCATGTAAGTATTCTTCACTTCTCTTTGAGGTAGATTTCGAAGTAGGTACCCTACATTCAGTTCTTCTCAGAAAATCCTCAAAGTCCTATCCACTGAACCCGCAGTGCGTAAAGGAGATGGAATCCTATAAGCTCCTTACGGTTTGTGGATACGACTGTTGTATACCATTTCAAATATATTTTGCAATGCAATATTTAGACAGGTATCGTTATTCCTACCATTTTCTAGACTGCGTATATCCCTTGAGAATTGTTGCATCCTATATTTCTCTCATGGTACTTTGAAGTGAGCTAAATTCTCAATATATCTTACTTGTCAATGGGTATGTTTCTTCTCTTATGACTGTGTGTAGTGTATGTTTGTATAAACGGTTTGTTAATACGATATTGTGCTGGAGCACAATGGTCAAGGATGCTGCATGCATTTATGTAAAGAAAGATAGACGTGCCTAGCACGGGAGATAACTGGATTTCACACATATGAGTGTAAAGAATTATTCACAATTTCATATTTGTGTTGACGTAATTTTAAGTCATTTAGGACTATGACGTATACAGTGACACCAATAAAAAGTTTTGTCCTGATTTAGTCAATCAAAGTCAAAAATTCGCCAAAACTGACAATGTCTTTATTACAGCCAGTATTAAACACATAAAGACGTCAACCGCCAGAACGAGTTCACACGGGGAACGATACAAGTTCCCCCTCTCTCCCCCCGACATTCATTTGGACATTAAGATGAATTGGAATTGTTTGTGAGCTGCTATAAAAATACGTTGCCAGTCTCTTGCTGTTGTTTCTTGCGTTAATCTCTCTGAAAGGAACAAATGTCCTGTTAAGAGCTGTTATTGGTTATGGCTTGGATTGTTAGGCCCTGTGTTCACTGTGAAACATTCATAGCAAGTTTGCTTATCGGTGCCCGATGTTTGGCAATAGACTCACCACCTACTCCATAGTGGGACGTAAAAGTAACTGGTGGAACGTGGGAGTGTTCTACATTCCTCTGCCTCCCTGTCCGGGGATTACAGGCGCGATGTTACTCGCTTATCATTGTGAGTTGAGTGAAATTGGTTTGTAAGAGGGTATTCACTAGAGACATAACATAATATCATGCATGTGTTTCTTTGAAGGGGTTGGCAGAAAAGCGTTGGTACGTATACTGCGTTTAAAATTGACATGCTTTTGTTATGTGTTCTGGTTTGAGCGCGTGGTAAGTATGTTTGGATGTAAAGGCGTTTCAAGTTTAAGGCTAGTACATAGTAGTTAAAAAGATTATGGATATTGCATTACATTATTCAAGGTCTCAATTGGGAGCAGTAATTTTGCAGGTGCTTATTCCAAAAGATATAACATCATGCCTGTAATCCCAGAACATATCTCTTCTGGTATTGTAGGCGTGGGATCCATCTACCTATCGGCAGAGGAGTGTGGTACTGTTTGATGTTTCGCCAGTTACCTTTAGCCGCATGTTGAGACAATCTAGACAATATAAGTTAGTTTCCAGATTAGAAAAATAATATCAGTTCCAAGAAGTAGAAAAAGAAATAATAATAAAAAAAGTAACATCACGCCTGTATCCCCGAAGAAATAATAGCTTTTGTTTTATGTATATCATAAATATTTTATTACTTTCTTAACATTTGCATATTTAAATTACAAAGTACTCTGAATATTAATATTAATAAACTATTATAAAATTCCAAATTACAATTTATTAATGTTTGCTTATTATGAAAAAGTTTTCCAATTTCAAATAATGGAGAATAACTAAAATTAAGAAATCAATTAAAATTATTTATTAATGTAGCTACTCGTTCACAACAAAGAGAGTATTTAATTTTAAATAATAAAAATAATTAATGAAAAGTTTCATTTCTTAATAATTGCGTATTAAATAGTAGATAGTCAAATTTTAATATTAATGTTAGTTAACATTCTTATTAAGTTTTTGTACTGTTCAGGCTTTTTTACTCATTTCAACCATAATTTACACCGACAAGTTATTGTTCATTTTCATCCTAAGATTTCATCGAAGTTCATCTTACCGTCGTAATTCTATTGCAAATATTCACAGAATCACTATGTCAACCAGGCTTTACGACAAGGGGATTTTTTGTTCCCTTCCGGTTCTATTTTGTTTAACTGTTGGGAAGAAGGGAAATTATTTCTTTCTTCCTCATTGCGTCCTTCATATAAACAAAGGACAAACATTACGGATTTATTTAACATTGACTTATGTTACTGACGTCCTCCCTTATACGCTCTCTAAACAAGAATTTTATTCTGGATTCCTCTGTTTCTTATTCCAACAAAAGATTGAAATAGTATTTCAACATTTAAAGTCAAATCTGCAAAGTCAAAATATATATTTTTTAATTATACAATATCATACGTTTTATTTAAAACCGAAAAAAAACATACATTTACACATTTTTAACACAACTTTTACAATTAACAATAATTCAACATTCAACTTAATAAAATATCAATGGGAACACATTCTTGAAAGGTTTTAATACAACAATTTTACACTATTCCAATTATGACGTGCGAAATTACCACAAACACGCACAATCTTGAAAACGGTAATAGCTGTAATAATATCACATTAAAGCAACATTGCCGCGAACGAACAGCGCGCAGAGGTCGGCTGTGAAACATTTTATCACTTTGCGTAAATTGTCGCAATGTTCGCGCGTAAATTTTAATTAACATCGGGACTAAATGTCTGAACTAAAATTCAAAATAGCGACTACCATGACGAGGGTCAAGCCTGAACGTTGCTTTGGAATTGTCGTTAGTATTGGAAATAACAATTTTTACCTCGTGTTCAAGTATGTTGTTAATTGTACTGTTATGTTGTAACATATTGCTGTGTGAAGTGAAATCTTTGTACTGCTTTATACATAGAATATTGAGCGTGCTGTGGAATGAGACATTTGGTATATTTAAAGTTAGTATAGCCGTTTATAGGCAGGAGCGTAGACGGTGAGAGAAGTCGCGCTCTGAGATCATAATACGTACAATGTGTAAAAACAAAAATAAAACAATTATTGTTTGCGTTCATACTGTAACGCGTAATTTATTCTGTGGTCTGTAAAGTAGTAACTAACTTACATGAAGAATAACTTACTTACTTAAGTGAAGAATAACAAGTAGAGTAAGCAGAGAATTAAGTACAACTTGTAAATTTAGTAAATATTGTAAACTGAGTCATTGTAAATTTAGTAAATAATGTAAACTGAGTAAATTGTAATTTGTAAACTGAGTAAATAGATTTAATTATTTATAGTTAATAGAGCGTTAAAGTAAATGGTGACAAAAGAATAAAAAACGTACCATCGCGACTGTAATTCACGAAGAGGTAGGCAGAGGAGTGTAGTAACTGCAACGTTTCATCAGTTACGTTTACGTTCATCTACGGAACTTACCATCTGGTAAGTTAAAGGTTGACTGGCAGAGAATGCTTTTTGTTCCCTTACTATTTTGTAAGGTATAAATAAATAATAAATAAATAAATAAGTCTATTGTCAAACACCAGGCCAAAAAATAATAAAAAGAGTTAAAGTAAAAAATAGAGTAGAGTTAATGAAGTACATATATTACTCGAGCGTGACTAAGCGTTAATAAAGTCTGAAAATCGCAATAAGTAGCCAAAAAGCCGAAGAAAGTGATGTTGTCAGCAAACTGCCGATGGACGTGTCCGCGCTTGTAATCTTAGTAGTTTAGTGGTTTAGTGAAATCACACCGTGCCTCCACACCTGTAGGGGTTGGTGCGTGTTGCGAGTTGGGAGCGATCGAGATACTCCTTAGAGCAGACGGAATTTGATCTATCGTATCAGTGTTTTCAGTATTTGTTCATCATAATTAATAATATCTTTATTATTGTAAATGCTTTGATTGTTCGAGCCCCTCGTTGGTATATTTGTTGCAAATGTCACCGCTGATGAATGTGTTCTCGGTTCGATCCTGGATCGGGCATGTGCTATAACGTTCTCTATCTTGAAATTACCAACGATAAGTAGAAGTTTGGTTTTATGTTCTACCGCCATTCCATTATGTGACGAAACAGGTGACGCCTGGGAGTTTACTACACTGCTCTGTTTATCCCGTAGAGAATACAGGCGTGAAGGTAAAACAGTAAAGGAATAAGTAAATAATTGATGTACAATGTCTACATTTGAGCCACACAACAAGCCCTCGTTCCACGGCACGGAGTTGAAATTAATTAGAAGAGGTTGGCAAACTTAGTCCTCGTCGCTTATTGGGCCTCAGGCGGAAATATGGGACAGGTAAATCGTGGCGGAGGCTCTGCTGAATATCCGGAGCGCGCAAGAGAACTACCCATTAGTCTATTATAGGTTGAAATTTTGGCGTTGATATCGTTTTAAAAGTTATATTTTTCTCGCTGAGTAGAGAAAGTCATGAGAGTTTAATGGATTTTTATTTGAAAGTATTTTAATGGAAACTTCTCGGGAATAATTCTTTTTGATTTTATTTGTAGAATATAGGTATATAGTAGCTGAAATAGACTGCCTCGATGGTCGTGTTGGTTGCAAGTTCGACTGCCGATCGGGAGGTCCTGGTTTAGATTCCCGGGTCGGGCACTACAAAATTTTTCTATCTTCTAGTAGTGGC
Source organism: Mimoniades nurscia nurscia (assembly GCA_018246595.1). NCBI lineage: Eukaryota > Metazoa > Arthropoda > Insecta > Lepidoptera > Hesperiidae > Mimoniades > Mimoniades nurscia. The sequence continues at coordinate 7,613 of DWFO01000938.1, read as the reverse complement.
TCGGAGTCTGGAAATGTACCCGAGGCATGGCGATAGGCTCACCACCTATTCCATAGAGGGACGTAAACGTAACTGGTAAAACGTGGGAGTGTTCTACATTGCTCTGCCTACCTCTTCGGGGATTACAGGCGTGATGTTACGTAGCTAAAAATAGTTCAGTATCTATTTCTTTGGTATACAAAGAAGGATTTTTTACTTTCTTTCTTTTATTGTAAAGGGACCAGAGTAAGCGTTTGCTAATGGAAATTTATAATGAGGGTATTGGTTCGGTTACGGTGGCATGAAAATAGTTGAAGATCGAGCTCAATGGTTCGCTATTGAATAGACATATCTCCATTGTACGAAAATAGGCTGGTGATGATAGGTCTTCTCTCAGAGTAAGACGAGCTTCACTAGCCAAGCTGCATTACGACAGGCTGTATAAGCCTCAGTTAATACCATTGTGAGAGCTATAAGGTGCGCAAGTTTTTTCAAAGCGTTTCTCGTCGCCGTCTAACGAAGTATAGTTTAATGATGTACTCTCAAACCAGACATTGTAAATAGTTTTTTAAACAAACAACATGTTCATGGGTCACGTTTAAGAAGATTCATTAAATTTTTCATGCATTTCTGCTGAACTCTGCCTCCGCTTTGCTCCTCTGTTTATCTTTAGCGCAACTCTGCTTGTACTGTTATGTACTGACTTTGAATTTTGTAGTTTCCCAAATTTATTCGCAGTGTCTTTGCGGACATTATTTTTTGGAAGGCCACGAAGCGGTCCGTACGTGCGCACTCGCTGCGGCAGCGGTGGCAGCGCGCCAACAAACATTCAGCTCTGTCGTCGGATAAGGTACAAAATGAGGCACACTTTTTAAAGACTTTTAAGTGTCACAATGATGTAATGTTAAAATTTATTATTTGTCTAAACTGTAATGAATGTTACATCACATGTCCAGTAGTGGGCAGAAAAAGACTCATTGTAATAAAGGATATTTATGATATCACAGATAAGTCTGAGGTTTTACCGTTAAATATTTTGTGTATTTTCATACAAATAATATATGTATATACGCGTATGTACCGTATAAAATATGTTGTCTGCCTCGCTGGTCGTGGTCATCTGTCGTGGTCGTGATCGTCGCTGGTCATACTTTATCAGACATGTTCGCCGCTCCAGGAGGCTCTTTTCATGCACCCCATGTTCTAAATTAACATGCACAATCAGGTACAGAACAATATATTTGTTTACTATTCACGTTTGCGATTTTAAATGATGACTACACCAGGTACCTCTTGCTTAATATGTAGGAAATTTTGTGCCGTTAGCCGACTGTTACGTTGCCAACTGTTCCTGGACTATTTTTTATTTATTTTTAGTGTCTTGACGAATGAGATGCCGCAGGTCTTGATATATAACGAGCATACCATATGTGCCAAAAACCAAATATGTATTCTCAACAAAACTTTTCGTTATAAAATTGAAATTTATCTCATTTACTCATATTAAATTGACATAGTATCTTCCTCCGTTATAGTACCTACGTCTTTTACTACTGATGTTTTCCCAAGTACTGTAATTTATATGATTCCTTTTTGATAATAATTATAATTTTACTAGCATCACAGAGTGCCAAGTTTGCATCGTTACAGATCTGAAAGGCTCCTTCTTCATTCACCATTCTCTTCATACACTTCTTCTGACAATGAATTCGTTAATGTAAGAAGCTACAAATGAGACGCAGTGGTGGCAGGAAGCTGCAAATAAATCAAGGAGCGGTTAGCGGATTGCGTAGGAAATTGTGGCAGAGTCAGAGTGAGTGGGTGTTTTGTGGCGCTCGGACTGGCGGCGTATCTCGGGCGGACAGGCGCCATTAACTCGTGGGACCTATCGCGTGGTGATGTGATTGGCGATTTCAATAGCAACTTTTTATCCACGAAAATATTTTTATAATTTGGAGGTAGTGTATATTAAGGTTGGGCAATTGAAAATTTTGCTTTCCAATATGACACCTCATTTGTATTATTTAGATAAATGTACGACCTGTATGACTTTTCTCTAAATCTGATGATATCAGTATCTTCTGTTGATTACGTCAAAGCACAGTTTACAAAAATTGAATACAAATTCTTTCAGTTTCAATGCAAACATTTAACGAAGAACTTAACATGTAGGTATATCATATAAATATCCTTAAAGTCAATATTGATTTTCATCTTAATATTAATCTGGATATCCAATGCAAAAGACAATATAAAAATATCAAGCCATTTCGACCCTTGGTTTTGTTTCGCTGGTACAGCAAGCGCTGATAATGTCCAACAAATCCTTTCACAAGATGTAATACCATCTGCCAACTTAATCAATAAATGCTGTACGTACTCGTCCGTCAAAAGATTTGTCTCCGATTCACAGAAAAATGTATTATCTTAGGTAGATATTTTTTACGTTGGCAAAACATTTATATTCCTGAAAATAACCGTGAATTACAGAAATAAAATTAGGTCTTGAAATAATTTACGAGGCATACAGTATTGTTGTTTTGTTCTTTGTGTTTTTTTTTTGGTGTTGCTCTTCCTGATTCAATGCATTTGGTTTCCCTCGTATAACTAATTTATTGTTACCAGAATGTACAACCTGTTAATACTTATACATGATTTGGATTAAAATCAGCATTGAAACTGTTAAGTTTTTTGAATTTATATCCAAATTCGTTGACTATCTCGTCGGTCGTATTGGTCGCAAGTGCACTATCATATTGTTCTAATTGAGATTCTCTGGCAGTGACTCGGAATCTGGATATGTGCCCGATATGTGGCAATAGATTTATCACCTATTCCATATTAACGCGTAAATGTAACTAGTGAAACGTGGGAGTGCACTGCACTTATCTGCCTACTCTTTCGAGGATTAGAGAATAGAGAATCCCGTGCCTACCCACTAAACACCACCTAGGGGTTGGCTTTGACCATAGGGGTCTCGAAGCCTTCATCGAAAGCGCCCCCCTCTGGGTGAGTTGAGGGGGTGCTATAGGATTAGAGACGTGACAAAACATTTTATACCGAAATCGCTTTTCGTACCTTACCCTAACAGCTACCTTACCACTGTCATTGGGCGTAACCACGAACGTAATGAACTAATGATGCTGACGCATTCTCCGTGAGCTCGGGGAAGAAGATTTTTGGATGTCAAACTGCATAATCAGATTACTTCCTTGAATATGAAGATTGTATATTTTCATTCATATGGTAACACAAATTTTGACCAGTTAGGGCAAACGCAGGCTGAAGGGGTAATCAATAGTCGCTGAAACTGGATCGATTGAAAAAATTAAAGAGATATTTGGCACTAGCTGCTCTCTGTCTACTCCGCAAGAGACCTGGTGTGAATATATAATTAACAAACGCACCTGATATTCTTAATGGACGGTGATAAATTGCAGATAGAACATAATGTTACAACATTAACAAATTATTAGATGTAGGTATCTACTCATAAACTGTTAATATTATTGACAGGTTAGTAAAAATTGAATCTAATTACTTGTGAGGGTCGTTTTTATAAAATCTTCGTATAAGGATATACTTCAAATTTGGCTTCCCTTGCAAAAATTTCGGTCCTTTGAGTGGAATATCATTAACCAAAATTTTCTGGCTTCTTGAAATTTCAATAATGGTTCTTAAGGACAGTTAATGCAAAAACGGATAAGCTATTACTTCTCACGTATCAGCGGAGGGAGGAGATTATCCCGCGTCATTCCCAGGCCACTCGTAGTTAGGCACCATTATGATAATTTTATCGGAAAATTTTCGCGTGCACTGCTCAGGTGATTCGGGACACATGGGCGTAGTAACTGACAAGCATGTTACATGATATGACAGAAGACCTCGCGGCGTATATTCTTATTTCAACATCAATTCCGAATGTTTGAAAGCAACTATTTAATCATTTATATATTCTATTTGGTCAATTAGTACGGATCACTCTTGTACACTAATGAGCTAATCATTTACAGAACTTATAATTGAAGTTACAGAAAAATTAAATAACAAGTAATCAATGTAAATTACAATATGTTATAATACAAAAAAAATCCAAAAATAATAAATAGTGTGTGCCATAGATGTTCATTAGAAAAATCCATTAAAAAATATATAACACAATAAGTCATAGTGAAATGTCAGTTTTGAAATACCATTCGTAAATTACACATGAATTCGTAAATTACGCAAAATTTACCTAAATTATAAATACCCTATACGTTATTTAGACTTCAAGTTCACATTATTATAAAATATCAAAACTATATTCGAATTCTTAAACAAAGACTGTTATTGTGTAACATTTTTAACATACATATCTGAACAATCTCAAGATGCACAAAAGAAAACGACGTATAGTTTTTGTTATGCAAATATTTCCCAAATGGGTAATAGATACTACAGAAGAACTTAGCAGAGCGTACTAAAAGAAAACTATGCTTAAATTTTATTAGCTTAAGCTTCGCTTAATTAAATTAAAAATGCTCGACAATATTCTAAGCAATGTATTTTCTCCTCCGGGACGGTTTCAAGGTAGTCAACAGTTCATTAATCGAGACATCTTGCGGAACGCTGACCCAAGCGCGCTGTGGGTCTGGGGCCACAGGAACGGCGTATTTATTAAGTATGGGTGAAACGTGGGAGTGTACTACATTCCTCTGTCTACCTCTTTGAGTATTACAGGCATGATATTACGTTTATTAAGTAACCGCGATTCTGTTTTTAAAAGTAACGCTGTTGCCCTAAGTTGTTAATAATTATACTTAAAATTTACAAAATAAATTTATTAATTCGACAGGTAATAAAGAATAATAAGATTGTTAATATTAAATAACAGCTTCGATTGAAAGTTTATAAAGTTGCATTGTACGCAAATTGTAAACCTTTATATTGGATTATACAGTTTAATATACTAGTAATTATGATGTAATTTTCCAATGATAGTAACAACGTAACATCGCGCCTGTAACACCTGAAGGGGAAGGCAAAGGAATGTAGAACTTCCACGTTTCACCAGTTACGTTTACGTCCCACTATGGAATAGGTTGTGAACCTATTGCCATACACCGGGAACATATCTAGACTCTGAGCCACTACTAGAAAAAGTTAATAGTGCCCGATCCGGGAATTTAACCAGGGACGTCCCGATCGGCAGTCGCACTTGCTTGCAACCTTTTTCCAATGATAGTAAATCAACAAAATTTTACTACAGTATTTGTTTACACCACCTTTACAACTGGTCGTTCCTTATTGCTCTGGAAATAGGACCAAGTCATTGAATGTACAAATCCGCTGACGTGATCTTCACGGCGCACGAGCGACACGCTTCTGTTGAACTATAGGCGTCGCGGTAGCGTCATGCCACTTAGTAGACTACTTCATGTAGCGTACAGTACTAGTACATACCTACATTTTCCAGCACAGTATAGTAAAATTTCGTGAAAGTAAGCAACATTGTAAATTTCACACAGTAAATGCTGTTAATCTATACCAAATGCTTCTATGTATGCCAACGGTAAGAAGGCAACTGAAGTACCACCGCAGTAATGATTACCCGTCAACAGATAGCAACGTATGTATAAATCGTTCGTGACATGTTGATTGCAACATATTGATGTTTTAATAAACACACAGTATTATTTCTATATCTTAGGTAAAAGTCATATATATGGAGGTAAATTATTGAGATACGAACAACAAGAAAGGAACGAAAAAAGTTATCACGTAAATATTTTCGAATCTTTCTGGACACCCAAATCGACAAAAATAGATGTTGTAGGTATGTACATACATACATACATAAACTTTATGGACATTTGATGTAAACAAGAACAGCACACAGTTATAATATGAGAAGATAATAGTCGTTTGTAATATAATTTGAAATAAAAAATATAGTAAATTATCCTGTATTATAATGCACGTTAAATTTCAGTGCAGTTGATGAAATATATCTTCGTTAACATGCTATTCTTGAAACTGAAACTGAAACAGGCAATATTAATTAAGGGATTAAGAAGAAGCTAGTTTTGCTGTGCACCTCCATTATACGAGATGCACGCTGTAGATATGAGTAAGAAACGATTTTTTTGAGAATTAGTATAACAGTGTAAAGTTAAGTGTTTTAGAATTAGTTTAACAATTAGATTAACAGAAGTAGTTCAACAGTGAAAAGTAAGAAGATATGTCAAATTTTGGCGTATTTAAAAAATTGGCCGGCTTTGACGGCTTTAAATACGAATATTGAAATTCAGTGTTTTAATTTTTTGCTATAAAACATTGGGCATTGGTAATGATAGTCATCAATATCGATGCCGTAATTAAATTTATAAAACTACGAATTTTATTGTCTTAGCATTGTTAAAATAAAGGCGTTATATAAAGTATTTTCCCTTTGTCAAGTATCACCACCACTACATCTGTTGCCGCGGTGATTCCAATTCTCAGTAAATTCTTCAGAATAAATTCTCAGATAATCTGCGACTCCGGCATGTTCACGTTGTTTTAGAATAAACTTAAATAAAACCCATTTATTTGTAGAACCTGTTTATATATTAAGAAGGATTGTATTATTTTTGAATTAAAATAAGATTAAAATCAGTTGTCAGAGGAAAAACGCGTATTTAATTTTGTAAGAGTTTAGACCCCTAAATAGTCTCGGATGGTATCATTTTAGATATGTCGTTTTAAATTAACTGTGTTCCAGTCTTATTTTCATTTTCTCATTTTTTCCACAGCACAGTAATTTATTGTTCGCTGATATTAGAAAGTATCATTTAATGATGTATTCGTTTGTTATAACTCAAAAGACATTTATGTGTTTTTGTCAACTCAAACATCTCCATCTACAAAAACTAATTTGTCTACATTTGGATTCTCGTTCACTAACAAACGTTTTCACAATTCAAGAATTGTCTTTCTAGGTAAACAGATCAAAAAGTCAGCGGTGGAATCTTTTCGCTTAATATTCGTCTCATTAGCTATAATTTAGTAACAACGAGTAGGCATTTCTCTGTCGGAATTTCAGCTATAATTCAGCTCTAAAACGGGCGTTCACATTACCTCAAGTTAAAAGATATGAGCGGATACAACAACTTGCAAATGCATGTTTTTTCGCACTAAATCTTTCTTCTCTATTTTATTTATCTTGCTGAAATATGGCATATATGTGCATAATTTATTAAATGTTTGGTTATTATAACACATACTCTGTCTAATTTGAGAACAGTAATTGTGTGTGAAGTTGTTACAAGAGGCTCGTATTTTTTTAATCACAATTTTGTACACAATAAATTGTGTTTGTTAAGATAATTATGAAATAAAATCTAGAACATTACTTTGTACACGTTCCTTACATTAAACAAACTACTGAGTTAATCGTCCTGCTAAATCTTTTAAATTGAAATATACGAGCCACTTCTTCACGTTACTTTAAACGTTTTTTAAAGTTAACTATTTAACTCTTTTTTTCGTTTTGAGATTTAATAAGATATTTTTTATTTCTGTTGAAATAACCAGTATCCGAGCAGGTGAGGAATGTTTATGTCATGAACGATAAAAGGTTTTTGCATTGTATTATCTATTATTGGTTTAAA
>DWFO01000937.1:0-17583 GCA_018246595.1 Mimoniades nurscia nurscia | reverse complement strand
AGAAAAGTGAAGAACCGCTGTCCAACGAGCTCAGGACAATTGTGGGAATATTTACAGAGCGAATGGAAGTCACTAAACTCCGAATACTTCAGTAAATTAATTAAAAGAATGAGTAAAATTTGTGAACAAATAATTAAAAATAAGGGAGGCCATTTTGACGAAGCCAAAATTTAACGAAAACGATATACTCTTGTTCTTTTTTGTACTAGGTATATTTAAGTACATGTTAATCTAAGTTTTTTTTTAGATTTAAGTATGATAAAGCATACCTTGCGTATATTATTGCCGTTTTTATTCAAATTACCCTACTGATTCCAAACTTTTGAACGGTAGTGTATATTTATCTGACTAATTTCGACTGATTTATGAAATTAATTGTTGTGAAGTTATTTATTATTCTTCACTTTTGTCTATAATTCTGTTGACTTAGGGTTGCTTTACGGTCAATTGTAGTGACACAGTACCTACTTGTTTGGCCTAAATTAGATCAATTTAAATTTCAATAAATTTAAATTCGATGAATTTTTGGGTGTGTGATGTCCTAGGTGTAGGTACATGTGAAAACCCACACGGTTTTCACAACCAAAATTTAAACCCAGAGCAAAAACGATTTTTTATCTGTCGCGCTATCACGTTGAAATTGAACCCCATATATATATATGTACTATGTCGATGCAGTAACAGTATGTCAATGTCACTGCCGCTACGCCGCCGCTCGTTTATAACTTTGCTTTCAAAATGATTGATTTTGACATATAGAATAACGTGACATGTTTATGTTTTGTAAACATTCTTCCGATGTTTGTTATAACTTTAATATAACTGCTTTAATAACTTAATTTGCACTGTCGTTGCTAAAACGCTAAAATATCAAAATAAAGTTATTGTTATATCCATTTTTAATTACAGTCCATGTCCAACAATCTTGGTGTATTCCGACACCAATAATCGTGAATGTGTACCTACATAAATCATCGTGTGTAGTAGTATGGAGAAGGCGGACAATTAAGGGGAGTTGTTGATACTTTGGAGGAGTTTCCATGCGAGTAAGATCCGAGGGCGGTGTTACAATAAGGTTCCGAAGCTAAACGTGTATAGTATTGATTTATGTACTTGTGTGAATGTAATCAGTGCAGAAAGAATTGTATTTTTTTTATAATATGGAAGTAGCAGTATAAGTATAGAGGCGACAATCCATTCATGAGTGTTAGACCGTTGTTATTGAGATTATGTGAATGTCAAAGTAAGGGTGGGGGGAGGTGGGGGAGGTAAACATTTTCGTTATGTCCGCGTTGGATAGAGCGATTTGATAATATATGGATGTAAGAAATAATGTGATAGTCTGATTAAGGATTGCTACTACAAATAAGTGAATGGAATCCATACATCCAGTGAAAATAACCAATCCGGGCTCACGCGGAGATCTCCACACACGAATGAATTAGATAAGTTAATAGAATGTTTTATTGTTTACATTGTTAATCTTAATTGTTATGAAATGCATTAAAGTCGGACGCGTTGCATCGTGCACTACACAACAATGAGTAAGAGCGAGTAGAAGTAACGGCGCGACTCAGCCGGCGGCACGGCCAACTTTGTTTCAAAAGATTTAATGGAAGTTAGTCTGTCTTTGTCTGTGTGTTCCGAACACGTCTCACCGCCGCGTGCCATCGTTCATAACTCGAGAGCCACACAGGGCTGTTTGTTCAATAATACTCTTGAATTATGTTTTGTTAATGCACTGTGAAATAATTTATGATTTGCAATGTTGAGATTTTGTTATAGCCATATTGTTCGTAAAATTAGCATAAAGAGGATAAGTTTGCGTTTTAATATTGATGATAAAATCAGTGCGTTAGCAAGGCACTGCGGTAAATACCATTATAACAACCTGGCTATAGTTAAATAGTTTTTTTTAATGTATTTTAAGCATCACAAATCAAAGCACTGACCGCAATTTGAGTTCATTGAACAGATAAAAAAGTAAGATGCCTATAAAAGTTGGATGGAAAAAAAGTAAAGAACAGATGTAAAGTGTGAAAAGTAAAGATTCCGGATATTCTATTATCCGACCGAGAAGTGTAAGTGCCGCGATTTTGAACGTCGTCCTCTTGTAACAGTTCCGAGTGTATTAAATTTACATTTCTCTACCGTATTCGGCAATCCCCTCTGACAGCCCCGTTTGAATGTATATCTAGGGGTTAGTCAAAAGGGAAGTTTTATTGCTCGTGAATTTCATTATAACTTTGTGAAGCCACTTCTGTGTCTCGCTCTCTCTCTCTCTCTCTCTTTAATTGTTGTCTAATTTGTACGAATTATGTAAAGTTTGGCTCACTGCTGGAATAATTTGTGTATTACGTATCAAGGCAGTCGGAAATGCAAGAGTCGTTAGATTTGCATTTATATATATGTACATATTACCTATAAGTGCAATTCTAACGACCATTGTACGGAGCTCGTACGAATGTGTTACGTAACTATTTATGCGAGTACTTAGTGTGGTAGATGTGACGACACGCACGTGTGGTTACGCTCAAGTTCGCTACTATTTAATTTGATTCACGCTGCGTCCTAAGTGTACCTACATCTTATACTAAGTCCTAAGTGTACATATTTTATGTACACTTTCGCATCATCATGCGCAAGCGAATGCAACTTTATAGGTAGAATTTATGTCTTATCCCAAATGGTGTTTGTTTACCTATCTATTTTTTATGCGGTATTGCTGCTATCAATAGACTTGTTAAATTTCTTTTGTACTTCAATTTTGTATCTATAAATGTCATATGTCGATTGGTTGCAATGATAATTTTTAGCGTCTTATTAAACGTGATCTGTAACGCATTAAATTATATTCAGTACAGTTTTATAAACACATTATTTCTACCACAGACACGAGAAGTTATGTGTATTGTATGTGACCACACGTGCAAATGATTACTCATCATCGGGTAAATCCACCGTGCGCCTGACGTTATTCAGTACATAAGTATGTACACATTACTTTACATGTCACTTTCAATATGTACATATCTGATTAATCGCATTAAGCGGTGTCCTTTAATGTACGGGTAAATGTTGTATCCATAGATAAATGTTGAATAACAAAATACGAAGTACAGCACTCCGATTCACACTAGCGTCGTGTGCGCACACTCGCAGCACCAATACATAAAGCCATCATCACTGATACTAGCCCGGAAATCCTTCACGCGGCAGACCTGCATCGTGATTGAAATGTTTATTAAAGAATAATAGCCCCCACTAAAGTCCAGCGACACTATGAAAGCTAGAGATACATATATGACGAACATAAATCGTATCAGATGCAGACGTCGGGCGCAATTTATAATTATCGTAAATAGAAGCAGGGGTACTGTACACGTTGCAAGATCGTAGTGTTACGAGTCAGTAGTTGCGATGTACTCAAAGTTAAGGGGAAAGTTTAATTGAGCTCGATCTATTCTAAGTACAGAAATTGCCAGTGCTAGATTATTCCTATTTAACTGTACCTAAATACATTGAATTTTTTCTCGATGGACGATTTTTTTTTTCAACATACATTAATCGATGTAGCAATTCATTCTTGGAAGCAGAAGAATTAAAATCATAACTTAAGAGTTCGCATAATTTAGGAAAGATTATGAAAAACTTTGAAACATATATTTATACCATCTTGTAATCTTATTAATGTTTTGTATGTGCGAAGTATAAAATATACGTTACATTATATCTTCTGACATTACGATATTTCAATGACAATGTCTATAAGTCGAGAGGGGTTTTTTTCCTTGAGAAAGTTTGTCCGCCTCCCTCCTTTCCTTGAACTTTATGATCACATAAGTTGGTACAAGTATGCGAACACCGGGGCGAGTACGAAGTAGTTGCTTTTACACACGTTGGTACAAGATTCATCAGAAGTTGACTCCCTAACTGCGGCCTTGTAACATGCAATCTTTACTTTGTTTTTTTCGTTTTAGATCCTTCGAGTATATTAAATAAACGTGTCCATTCTTAACACTATCGTTTAGAAGGGACAGGTCTGTTTGAGAGACTTAAGTAACGACGTAGCGTGGTTAAGAAGTAACTGGTACACGTAGACTTGGATGCCTTCCGACCATACTTTGCGACGACGACTTTGTTGAGCACTATTGTAACTGCATAAGGAGCGGTCGGGTTGCGCCTCATTTTTGATGTCTATATCCAACGGTGGACTGATGACGATTGATATTACTTATTTTTTTGTCCTCGTTATAGTTAAAGTTAGCTAACAGGATATTTGTAAATCAAATTAGTCATGAAGAGAGTAGAAGTTAGCACATTTAAATAAAATTAATAGTAAAGTTATTAAGCTGTGCGCTCAGGACAGGTGTAGCCAAGTCGGGATGTGAATATTTTTACTAGCTTCGTCCTCGTACCCGTCGGAGTAGCGGGGCAGTGGTACAAGTCGTGGGTGGGATGGGGAGTGGGATGTTATCGCGAAAAGCGTTGACGTTGCACTTTGTTATTTGTACGCGTGTTTTTGGAATCTATTCTTTATACATCGCAACTTTTGTAATGTTTGTTTCAGCGACGTAATAAATACGAGATTATAGTTTGTCAATAGATGGATGAATGTATGTATGTAATTTCATGTACAAAGAGATGTGTGCAAAGAATAAATGATAAGAAGTGTGCAAAAATACAAACAAAAATGTTAGTTTCTTTAAAACTGTAACATTGTATTTCCATTGATGAGTTCACATAAAACTTGGCGTGCCACAACTTCATAAGGGGCTATATTAACAAAGTAACATATCTCCCACCCTGCTTGGGAACAACGACATATGAATATTCATGCAAGTTCTCATAAAGTACGCCAGCTCAGACAGAAATGCACGCTCGAGATGAAGACGAAGTTGCGAGTCGCCAACGAACGCGGAGTGCTTCTACAAGTTTGATGGGAATGTCTTTTTGTGTGAGTCGAAAAGTCGTAGTTTATAGTCAAGACTGTCACGCTAATACTGTAAATTTTAGAATATATTATGACAAGATTTTTATATATTACATTTCATAGACAATTCTTACTGTATATATACGTACATAAATGTCGAATGGAATAGTTATTTTAATTAATGACGGCCTCGTTGGTCGTGTTGGTTGCAAGTGCCGACTGCCGATCGAGAGCTCCTGGGTTCAATTACCGATTCGGGGACTACTAAATTTTTCTAATTTAGATTTTCTATTTCTAGTAGTGGCCCAGAGTCTGGATATTTGCCCGATGAATGGAAATAGGCTCACCACCTATTCCACAGTGGGTCGTAGAATAACTGGTGACACTTGGGAGTGTTCTACATTTCTCTGCCTACCTCTTCGGGGATTAGAGGCGTGTTGTTACGTTATTTTAATTAATGCTAAAGCGCAACATCAGTAGAATTATAAGAAAGTAAGTAGGTATTAACACCCCCCACCACCACCTTGAATTGAAGTAGGTACTAAACAGTCGTAGCAAATATTTTTTATAGTACGCACGTATTATGTTCTATCTTCTATAAGGTTAATTTTTATAAATAATATGAGGTTATTCTTTAAGAAAACATTGAACATTTCATATACATACGAACAATGCCACTGTCTATACACCTTATATTAAATGGACAGTCAAGACGGGTTTGTTTGCATTATTTAATTACACTCATATTAGTTTTTATTGACACGTGGCGCACTGTTGTAGCTGTGAGTCCGTATTAAAAACCGGTTCTTTCTGTTTGTTTGTGAGCGATTGTGTTTACGTAGGTATATAATTTTTTGCGTTTATTTTCTGTTACACCTCGCCTTTAGTTGCTTATATGGCTGTCTTTTATAGTATTCCATGTGAGAAGACTGGTATATAAACATTTTATATGCGCGTTGTGTGGTGTTTCAATTAATTTGGCGTACCCTACTGTTACAGTTTAAAGACGAATAATATGATAATAATAATAATTTACTGTAACCCACACCCGGCCCCGTGCCGCGATACAGGTGTCGTAAGGGGCGATTAAACCCGGCACTGGCAGATTGCGGTATGGCGTGGCGTAGGCGGAGCGAGAAGTCGTGCTCTGCGATCGCCAATGCGCATGGCCAGTGTGGGGATACCCCTCAGGGGAGCCCTATGTCCAGCTGTGGACTGCTGGTAGAGTGATGATGACATGATAACCCACATCTGGCCATCTAAACGAAACTAGATAATGCTCTTACTACGATAAACAAGTGAGTTGTGAATATTTATATGAACATTTTAAAATAAACAATAATGTTTTTTGACACTTAAATACGGAACAGAGACCCGCTATCGTCACATAGATGTGTCGCGTGGCCATCGACCCGACAACCATTGGACCAACATATCAGTCTGCCGAAAATATGGAAATTCTAAACATTGTGCTTTAGAATTTGCTAATTATGTATTTATCTTTTAACCATTCATTATAAAGTGAACAATCTTATCAGTTTAACTGAAATTTGACGTCAATTGACGAAAATTGACATCAATAATATAAACATTGATAAGAGCGTTCTCTAAGGAGTGTGAAGTCTGTTAAACCGCCCTCGGGCGCGTGATAGACTATGGCATTAATTCTTTTATGGCTGTGAGGATGTCCCAACAGTAGACTGGAAGCGAGGTATCCCTTTAAAAAAAATAAGTGAACTTTTACTTATTACAATAATAACGGTGATTAAAGTTACCAAGTATCATTATAATTAAATTGATAACTATTGAAATATCGATCAAGAGATGTGTGAGAGCGATATTGTGGCACGCCGTCTCGCCAATTTATCTCATTAGAATATTCATGTCGTAATAACTTGTGGTAGGCAGGTGGTAATTCATTACCCCGTACGCGGGTGTCAATAAATTAAGGGATTAGTGTGTCTGTAAGTGTGTGTGTGTGTGTGTGTGTGTGCATAAATATACTTACTCATATTTTAATGAAGTAATATATCAATTTATTCATATTAAAAAAAAGGTATGTATGAGACGAGAGATTTATTCATACATAAGTAAATGTTTGTGACATGGTGCCCACGTTTTATTTGAATTATATATGGTGAAAGTAATATCTACCATTAATAATTTAAACACTATATATAGTGTTAGAAATTCGAATGACGGCGTTGATAACTAAACGTTAATACCCATTAAAATCTCGTCTTCACATACCGATTAATCTCCGCCCGCTCCTTTCGTAATAAATAAATAGCCCGTTGGGAGCTACATCCGGATATCGAAGTACACCGAAAGGAAATTTACACTGGACTGCCAATTAAATTTGGTATTATAACTAGGGAGCGACATGTGGGTGGTGTTACGACCGAGCCATCAATTCGGTTTCCGATCGGGCGGTAGTGGAGATTACCGCGGCGCGTCGTAAATTGACGATTGTCTTTGCGACGCACCGGCAGCTGGCATCACGGCGCTTACAGCCTCAGCGTGCTGTTACAACCGGTTGTCTCTCAGTTAATGTTGTATTCATAATCGTGCCAGCACCGACGTCACTCACCCATTTAGTAAAATATTTTTGATCATTAGTTTTGTTACTTGCCATCTATAGTTTCATAATTTAATCTGTATTAAATTATATCTCTACTATGTTTGTTGTTGTAAGCGAACATTTAAAGTTCGTTTTGAATGTAAACGGTTCATTCAACTACTTTCGAACTTTGCATATGAAATGGTAGTTCGTTTTAATATGTGTGTGTAATACATAAGTTTTGAGTATTCGTTGTCTAACTACTTATTAATTTGTTGTGTATCTACTTTTTAATATGTAGGCAGTATATATGTATGTGCTTTAATACTGACAAATTCAGATATTCTGTATGATGGTAACCGTTTTTTATCACTACGCGTGTAACGGTAACGAAGAATGTAGTAGGTCTGTATCGCGCTCATTGACCGGACACTTATGTTTTTGTTTGCTTGTTCTCTATTACTCCATAACATGATTAATGGTATAAAACACGAACTTACTTCTAATAACATTCTCTGCCCGCTCCCGCTGCCTTTGGCCTAAGCAAAGAAACATTAAAAGAAACATTCACTGTGGTAATGAAAGTTTATGGTCAGACTTTTATAGCACCGGTAGAGCAGTATGCTTTGCAATGAGAAAGCTACTTCTGTACGTACCTGTACTTCATTTATATTTTATTTAATTACGGTGAGTGAATTGCGCATTTGTGCATGCGCACGCACTACGTATTATACGCACACGCACTACGTATACGTTTCTGTCGACGTATGCGATTACGTACGACACCTACGCGCCTCCCCTTACCGATAGTGTAAGTGCTAATGTAAATTGTATTTATTCGCTCGGCTCTCCGGTCAACCTTCTTGTTCCTTTCAAATGTTAATTCCGCTAAATTGAGTTTGTTGATATTTAATGTCGGCATAGTTTGAACCCTTAACAAGAACACGGGTTAAGTATTTTTCACATGAACATGTCAAGTATCGATCACAATGCGACAGATGCACGCGCGACTAAGGCATGCCTATTGTGCGTTACGTTTTGTTTTATTTCACAATGAATTCATCTTGCCTATTCTGTTGCACGATGAGAAAGTAACGAGAACGGTGATAATGGTCGTCGTGCGGTCGTACACTTCGATTCATTCGTCGCCGTTGAATACGATACGACGGGTTTCTGCGGTAGGCCGCGCGCGCATGCACGGGCACTAAACTGAGTACTGTTGGCCACTTCCATCGGGAAAATGTGTATTAGGGAGAGCTTTAGAACAATTGAACACACTAGTACTTCTGCATGAAAATACGATGAATATTGACGGGAGAAAGGGGAGGGGCACTGGCGCGCCATTTATTTTATCTCGGTGGTATTTAAGTCCTAATTTATAAAAATATAATAAATGTAATTATGATATATATACACAAATCTAATAATAGAATAATGTTGCAGCTACTTATAAATTACGATTGGTCGGCCATGTACAGAAATTGTATAAAAAGGAGAAAGAAAATAACAGTAAAGTAAAATTCATGGTATGAATATAAATAATTAATGGTTGTTTTACTTTATTTAATGTATATGTAACACGTTAAGTCCGATCTCAATCATGTCAGTCATATCTCAATCACATCCTCGAAAACATGTAGGTACAACGCGTCGGAAATATATGTGCACCTCGCAGGAATGCGGCTTCACCCGCGTTACCCGCATATCGCCCCGTGTTCGCCTGTTTTTAGGCGAATACGGGGCAGGGGCGGGCTCTAACGTCATTCGCTGAGGTGCACAAATATTTCCGACGGGTTGTACAAAGATTTCTCTTCACATATTTAATATCACTAATAATATACCATCTTTCTATAACCAACGTACGGACAGACACGTACAAATATCGTCCTGGACGTTAATTAATTTGATAGGAAGTGGAATTGCTCGGGTAACATCGAGTTGGCAATTAGTAGTTGCGTAGAGAGACATACGTACGTACGATCTGTTTTTAATTGCCCGGATACGGAATTACGATTGGATATCGTAACTTTAATAGATTGGTGCGGATGGAATGATAGTTTATCTATATAACTACATGTATATTAAGTTTGTAATGTACGGTTACATAACGCTAGTTTCGCTTGCGTTCCCGCGAAGATGACAGATTCGCCCGTTGTAATCTGTCCTATATTTTGTCCTCGAGGATGAGTTAATCATTACACTGATATTAGATCTGATTTGTACACTGTTTTTTTGTTGGCAAACAACATAAAACAAGATTTTCGATATTAATATATAAGTAATTTGTATCACATGAAGAGATACGATACGTAAATTGCTTTAGAAAAAAGTTAGGTATATACATATTTAGCAAAACATTTTACGTACACACTTTATCCTGTTTTCTATTTTATTACTTTGCGTATATGGTAGGCTTTTCGCCCACGGCTCCTTCCGACATTGTATTTTTAATTCCGCAAAGCTGTATATACATACGTAGGTACATGTACACTACATACTTTACCAATATTTGATTGATTGAAACTGTTACAAAAATGTACACAATGTGTTTCAATGAAATTTAAACTTTTTTTATTTGTCATTGAACTATAACAATAACAATTAAATGTACCTGTTGGTTCCATTTGGAAATCACACCGATCGCGATAACATCGCGGACCACGTCGTGTACAATGAACGTATTAAAACAAGCGGCATTCGGCGGCGGCGGCCATTTTGCGATAGTGCCGAACCGATACCATTATCTACCCGCGACTTATCATTTAATTGAACTCAAATGTATGTTTCGAGACACCCGCCGTTATTAAGTGAACCAGCGTATGTTATATGGATTTCGTTACTTTATGACACATTCGATATCGTATCAGTAATAAATATACATAAATATGTATACGATTCATATGCAAATTTTGATCTCTTCGCTTCGAATTAGATCGCTCCTAAGTAGATAGTGTTGCAGTTGAATATACCTTTAAGCACCAATGTGTATTTTATTACATTCCCGTTTGAAGTGTGCCAAGAACATGCGTAATTACATGTTAAAACATTGTCTTTTATTACAAAATATATGTCTGTGGAGAATCTCATCTGGAACTTCAGTACTGTTTTTGGTGCGATGGTTTAAGGTCAGTTATATGTACACTTAACTTACGGACGAGAAAAACATAGCTAGGAATCTTGTATCTTATAGTTACAGATATTGTCTTCTAAGGAGTGTGAAGTATGGTAGACGGGTCTCAACGTAAGAGGAGGTCCAATAGCGGAACGTTAAAAGGGTAGACGATGATGACTTACAAATGTTACAATATGAACGTCTAAAGCTGTTGCAGTATTATATATAAGTTAAGTTGCTTAACCTAACGAACTTGCTCTATCTGTTTTGCGTTCAATGTTTCGTCCAACTCGTACAAGTTGGTCGACTAACATTACCATAGAGTTATACTAAAGTTCCCGCTTCGAAATTTACATACTTCCATGTATATTGGTGTGTGCTATAACAATAGTTATTATACATTATATTTTTCCTGGTGTACCTACTTGGAAAATGGGTGTAGAAATATTGAAGATGTTAGTGGTATCTAAAGGACAACGTACGTATGTGACGCGATATCTGATCCAAAAAGTAGGTTTGGTGTAATGTAAAAGTTGATTCCACGTAAAACAAACAGTAGATATTCCTCCTATATGTGTCGCGTAATTCTAGATTTCGAAATAAGAAAAAAATAAGTGGTCATTTTTTGAATTTTTATTTAGATTTCGCATGAAGAATCCCTATTATCTCACATTTTTACCCATCTACCCCAACCTTCCCTATTTTTATCGTGATTGTAGTATTTTTTTATGAACATTTTCAAAAGTATTCAATTGTCGTTCGTTTTACAAAAAAATAAAATATTCAAACGCACCTACAATAGATTCTAAATTTTTTATTTCAAACCCAAATATTCACTGAAAATAATTTCTATGTCAGAGCAACGTTTACCTTGTCGGATAGTTAGTATTCAACTTTCATGAGAAAGTATCAATTTCAATTATATTATCACAGCTTATTTACAACAGACATGTTACGTTTCACTGGTAATATCTTTAATATGTGAAAAATAATATAGTTTAAAAAACTAAAGAACACGCTTTTAAAGTTAATCTAACTAAAAAGTAAAAAATAATTTTAATATAAGAATGAAATTACTGACGAGAAAATTAATGCCACTGTTCTAAACGCATGGGATGCTCGATAATTTTTTTTGTACACTAGTTTCATTCCGTCACGCAGAGTTAGTTTAAAAATGTTATACAAAGCACCCCACGCTTTTGCTGTATTGTCCTCGGTGCTTGACATGTGTGCCAAGTTTGAGTTAAATTTGATCACTAGAAGTAGGACAAAATCGACTCCGAAGAGTTGGTTACATGCAAACATTGTAACATACAAACAAACATACAGATGAAACTAATATAAGCGTGTTAATACATTTTCGTCGTAGAGTTAGTTCTGAGCGCTGTTTCCTAGATAGTTATATGTAGGTGTGTATAATACGAAAATGTAATGTGTATACGTTTCGCTGATAATCCTTATATAAATAAGAGTCACGAAGTTGTTAAAATAGTCATCGTAAATGTATGAAGTTTCTGTAGCAATATAAAAGTAATTTTATATGTCACTAATGTATATTAATATTGCTGTTGCTACTGTTGAGTAGACGTAATCCAGTCACTATGAAGTTGCGCCTCACTGGCTCCATGAGCTATCACCTTTGTCGAGTATCGGCTCAAATCAGTCATGTAACAAAGTACGCATGTTCTGAGCTCATATGTATTATGATTATATTGATACGTTGTTCTACACATGGTAAATGTGTAATTATGCTTTAACAGTTGGTACATGCGTATATAGACATAGCTGTTCAATGAGTAATAAGATTCACTTATAACGTCTACGAAGTCAATGTACTTTACTCAAACACTGCTGTAAGAAATATTGTAAACGGGATTCGAAATTATAAATCTATCTAGAAGTCATGTTAGAGTCACGTTGTTCCGTCAATGCGCTTGTTGGCATGTTCAGTTTTCGATTTAGAATATGACGTTCTTCGACTGTTCCCATGTTTGTCACCTGGAATAGTGCTTCACTGATTTTAAAGTACAAAAACAAAAAACAAATTTTCCTTCTGCTTCGTTGTGATAAGTTTGACTACCGTCGAATAATTGCTTTAAATCCCTTATACTTGTTGTAATACTTCATTATTGTTACTTCCCCAACTTTATCGAAGTGAAACGAGCTCTCGATTATATTTATTTATTTATTTATTTATTTATTTATTTATTTAGGATTACCAACATAAGAAACAGCAGATATAGTTATAAAATGTACAATGTTTAAGGACATAGTTCACTGATCTTACACTTATAGGTAACCACAGCATGCATTTTATGTCAAATGTGACTGTTTTGCATATAACATTACTACTTAACGAGTCTCTTACAAAGCTCTAGGTACGATATATGAAGTATTTAGAAGTCTATAGAGCGTCTACGCTGTTTCTCTAGATACCTACTGCATACAGTCCTCTATTCACACTGTGCGTATTTTTACACGAGGGTGATAAGTCCGAAGCCAAAAAGTCGTAGATACTAGTTGTGAAGGGCACTAGGGGCGCGAACAGTTGTGACTTTGTAAAAAAAATAATGTACTATTGCGTGGCGTGACATATTTCTATTATTCAATAGAATTTCTATTCAGTTATGTTAATTGCTGTTTCTTTATGTTTTCAGGTTACTTTATAGAATAGGACTATTTATTGAATATTGAAATAACTGAGCTCAATTGGGATATATCTTTAAAATTATATAATTAAAATATACTTGTTGCTATGTTACTTTCGCGTTTTACTGGTCGAATAGCTTAACGTTCCCGATAATATACGCTGAATGACACATTTGACGAATAATCTAGCCGTTCCGGTTACTAATAGAAACTTACGATTGCTCATAAATAATTTTTCATGTAACCATTAGATACACACACGTAGTGAGACCAGTAGTCAGACCGAAAGCGTATAAATATATGTAGGTTTAGACGCATTCATCACGCATAGGTCAGGTTTTCGAAAATGCTTAATGAAGTTCCAAGCGAATTTCAATCTAAATTAGATACCTAATACATGTTAATTAAGTGGTGCGTGTGTGTCTATATTTGTGTCTAGCGCCTATTCTTGTGATATACGAGTGTACATACTCGTATAGGTATATATGACTAAGATCCATTTACGATTATAGCCGACAGTAATGTGATGAATTCATTTCATAAATAAAACATCCAACAATTGTTACATCTATCAAATATGTAAAATATGAAACACAAGTAATATAAATATTAATATGTATATTAAATCTATGCCACATATTTGTGATAATATTTCATAAACTAACGAGGCACCTGGGAGTTCTTCATTGGGGAAACATTCCGCTAATAAAGATTACCAACTGTAGTGTTTATATGAGCGGAAGTCGTTCTCGTATGTGAACAGTCTTTTGTACAATACCTTGCTACCTTACCTGTATCTATGCACAACAATCTGTATGAACTGTATTACTCGCTGCCATACAAACGTATTTGTATGTCTATGCATATGTATACAAATAAATATATGGCGGTATCTGTCATTCGTATTAAATTTTACATAAATATAAAATAACCATTGAAAAACACATTCCCGTATCTATTGCTACTATTACTTATAAACATGACTGTGTGTTTAATGTAATTGCCTAAGTACTGAAGGGTTATCAGTAATAAATTCAAGAATGTGATTTCCGTTTCCATCAGTCGGGTCCCGACACAAAGCCACGTAATGCGGCAGATAACAACTAATTGTGTATCCGACAGACCGCACTTCGCTTACAGCCCAAGACGTGGGTTCATCTAATTCGCTCAGACACATCTGCTATACAGACTTTGTTAAGATTGAGATCGTTGTGATAGGTAGTAAATTGTAATTTAGATTTTTCAGAATATACTGGTACATTTCTTTGAGCAGCTAATGAAATACTTCTTCGATATTAAGATAATATGACTTGAAAGGAGCAGGCACAGTACTGTAGTACAGCAAGAGGTTTAGGGATCATTGAAATTTTAGTAGATATTTGCTATGGCCTATGTATATTTGCCATTGTATCTTTTTAAATACATAATACATTGGTGTGATGTATTACGATGCAATATGCTCCAAATAAGTATATAATAGTAATATTATAAAATCCGGATTTTATAAAAAAAAAGTAACATCACGCCTGTAATCCCCGAAGAGGTAGTCAGAAGAATGTAGAAAACTCCCACGCTTCACGAGTTACGTGTACGTCCCACCATGAAATAGGTGGTTAGCATATTGCCATACACCGGGCCCATATCCAGACTCCGAGCCACTACTAGAAAATCTAAATTAGAAATTTTTTGTAATGCCTGACTCGGGTATTGAACCAAGGACGTTCCGATCGGCAGTTGCACTTGCAACCAACATGACCAACGAGGCAGGCATTGTAAGAGGTGTGGCTCTGAATCCAAGACTTGCTCAGCTAATCATCAAGATGGGCTGGGATAACATTTGCATTAAGCTACATATGTATGTGTTTGCGGGTTATCTGTCAGTGGAATAACTTTAAGGCGTATACACTACGTACCAATTGAACTGGTTCAGGCTTTGTCGCTGGTGTAATAGTCACTTATACTCTACGAACTGGCCAGCGACATACATATAATTTCCTTAAGCCATCTTTTATCGGAAATAATTAATGAAAGGTAGCGCGCAGATATTTATATACGTTACCATAAAATTAAAAAAGTACATTCAGTCCAGCCCCACGCATTTCGGTCTTTGCAAATAGAAATTCAATAAAGATTCCGGTAAACGGTTTTAAAACAAGCGAAAAACAATTGGACGGGACAAACATTTCCTCTCAAATAAAACAGAAAGATTCTATCTCTGGAAGCGGTTTGTGCTTCGCTTGTAAATTCGGGTCTTTAGTCACAACCACCGACTTATAATTCTATAAACATTATCTTAAAATAAACTTTGTTACTTTGTAATAAGATTTATAGTAACTGCAGATGAAATTTGGCAACTTTGTGAGTAAACATTTCGGTTTGGGGCCAGATTGTAGCTGGTCTGCGGCGTATGGTGTGTTTGCAGCAAACAGCACAATCATTGATTTGTTTGTAAATCGGGCATGTTACTGTCCTTGGACGGAGCATTTATTGTACATATATTGTATATACTTACTTCAGCTAGGGAGTGGAGGAGGAGTGAAATGAAGCCTTGTAGCTGTCTCTTCTACAACTCCAAAATGATGAGAATAGTAGCACAAACTGACAGAAGAGTTACCCAACCTCAGTCTTTAGGGTTTACGCTTTTGGAACTTTCTCTCTTCTCTTTTTTTTATCTATGACTTCGCTTGACATTAGATAAGATTGAAGTAAAAAAAAGTAACTTCACGCCTGTAATCCCCGAAGAGGTACGCAGAGGAATGTAGAAACACTCCCACGTTTCAGCAGTTACTTTTAAGTCCCACGATGGAATAGGTGGTGAGCCTATTGCCATATACCGGGCACGTATGCAGACTCCGAGCCACTAATAGAAAATCTAAATAAATCCAAATTTAGTAGTGCCCGACCTTCCGTTCGGCACCTTCTGTTCGGCAGTCGCAACCAACACGACCAACGAAATCGTTTATCGAAATATGATATTCGAAAATCCTTATGAAAAAAGAACCGCTTGCTTTGTGATGTACCGTCACGTTATATACTCGTAATAAGTAATATGAAACTCATGATTTTCTTACAAATATTTTAAGAATAATCACTGAGATCACTGAATCACTGATTTGGTTTCGCTGTATCCAATAACCTTATAATCCTTGATTTAGGTATATATAGAAAATTAATTGACAGGAGCCATGCGAGCTAGAGGGTTGCAAGCGAAAATTCGCCCTCCCCTCCCATAACACATTCTGCATTATTAAAAGCGAACCGTAAGCTTCGCTCGCGCTTTACAAATTTGTACATGCGGCTTGCGGCTGCGTTATGCGAACGTGCTGCCCGCAAAGGGTAATAATATTCTTGGAAACGCACGACCGTGACGCACGTCGCATTCCACTCAGATATCCCCTGAGCGCTGTGGCTCGGGATTTTACAAAAAATAGGCATGAGTGCTCTCTTTCAAATCGACGGAATATTTAAGTGCAACTGATTTTTGTTACAAATAAAACCAATTACCTGGTGTCCTATCTATACATTACTTGTGTTTTAAATTTATACGCATAATACCAAATAAGAAAATAATGTTGGAGCACTTATCGTGAAGAATAAAAAATATAAAATTCGATAAAGCTGAGACCAGATAGATTATTCAGAGAGCAAATCGTTAATGTTTAAGCCATTCTCGATGTAGACTGTAACTAGGTTTTGGCAAAAAATTATGTACCTACTGTGATCAGTCACGCATTACCAGTTACTGTATGGGGCTACATCAAAAGATGTTTAATATGTTCCCAGGTAGATTTCTTGCACGGTTGAGTCCGCTGGTCACAAATTTCCATAAGTTTTATCGAGTTTCAGAAGACAGTTAACGGAACGTTTCAAACGGAAGACGGCAAGAAATAAGACAATCAATACCGACTATAATGGTTGAATAAGATTTTCTTCATAAAATTCACTCGCTAGTACAGCGCGTCAATCTATAAATGGACTACGAATTCGTATCTCTGGAAAGGCCTCTGCAAGCAAATATGTCTCGGCGCTCACTCCAGCTTCACTGGTCCAAACTCGTATCCAACGAAACGTTCGTGCCTGAAGATTATTACGGGAAATTAACTGCATACAATTGTATCTAAATTAAACTTAACGTAACATAGTGGGACATAAGTTAAATGGAACACCAGAGTCACATTACTTAAACATCTCACAAAATGTACTGTATCACATTCAACACACATATACTGAAGATAATGCAATTGCATGCATTATGCAAATTGCACACTTGTACCGCACTAGGCCTTGTGCGCATTTTCTTCTATTTTTATGTATCCAACTTTTATTTTG
>DWFO01000936.1:0-17586 GCA_018246595.1 Mimoniades nurscia nurscia | reverse complement strand
AATGCGGGGTGAGCCTATTGCCGTACACCGGGTACATATCCAGACTCCGAACCACTACCAGGAATTTCCAATGACATCCATCCATTTTTCCATGACATCGAATCCAGGACCTCTCGATCAGGTTTCTTAATTGTAATCACTTGACCAACGAGGCAGTCAGTGTTTACTTTTTTAGTTCCTCATTTAAAGAGACCAACATAAATATGTCTTATTCAAAATAAAGATTGTTTAAACTGAAACAGAGTATGTTGTCTTTCTCTATGTGTGTAACATATCATTTAATTAAGGGATAACGTATTAAGTTTGGCGCGGTTGCAATATCTGTACGCGCGGTGAGCCAAATGTGAGGCGCCAGGAACTTCGTACAGTACTTCTCACAAGTTTGTTGGGAATAAGAATTCGTAATGCATCAATCAATCCACTCAAATCAAACAATTAACCTACCTACCATTACATGAACACTTAATTACTAAAATGCGAAATGTCACGCCTACGAACCCCGAATAAGTGGACAGAGAAGTGTCATCATTATCATCAGCATATTGCAATCCACTGGTGGACATAGGCCGCCCCTGAGGGATTATGCCCGTAATCCCCACACTGGGCATGCGAGTTGGGGGTCATAGAGCACAACTTCTTGCACCGACTACGCTGCTGCCCATATTCAGCCAGGTCATGTAGTTGTGCCTAGGCAGAGCACGCCACACCGCGATCTGCCAGCGCCGGGTTTAGTCGCCTCTTACGACACCCTGTATCCCGACACGGGATCGGGGGATGTATTCTTACTCTGTCCCGACACGGACAGAATTATATAGTTATTATTACATAATGTAATAATAATTATATATTCACATTAATAAATAATTAATGCACGCAATTGATTTCGCATACATATAACATAATATCACTCCTGTATTTCCCGAAGGAGTAAACAGAGGAATGTAGTAATCCCACATATCACTTATCAAGTCATACGTCCCATGGAATAGAGCTTAAGAGTAGGAAGTAATGGCTTATAATCTATAGTGTCACTATGAATTAGTCATCCGAACTCTAAAATGACGCAAATACACGATAAGAAAAAAAAATTGGGCAAAATTAAATTACAACTCTATAACAATTTGCTAAGATCAAAGGTTAAATGAGTTGACTTCTGGTGAGTTGAGTCTCACAAGCTAATGGATTACATTGCTCTTTGATTGAGTTTAAAACTTGTAGAATATCACATAATTATTT
Source organism: Mimoniades nurscia nurscia (assembly GCA_018246595.1). NCBI lineage: Eukaryota > Metazoa > Arthropoda > Insecta > Lepidoptera > Hesperiidae > Mimoniades > Mimoniades nurscia. The sequence continues at coordinate 16,350 of DWFO01000936.1, read as the reverse complement.
GATTTAAAAACCGTCAAATTGATCAAATATATTACACTAGGAGTAGCAACGCATGCGGTAAGATTAATACTAATATTATTGTTCAATATTAATCTTACAAGATAGCTTAAGACATCTGCAAACACGGCCATCTGATCCCAAAGTAAGCATTAAGAGAGCTTCTGTTATGCTAATAGGAGGGCTTATAAACTACTTACATGCATATACGAGTAAATATATAAATATAAAGGCAGGTAATTTTCTACACCCGGACACAATAAATACACAAACAATACCTACGATACAGGGCTCTACCATACTGCTGTAAAAAGACTTGGTAGAGACATAATTATGTTGTTGGCTTATGTGTATAACAAAAAAGAATTTTTAATACCATCAAAAAGCCTCGACGTAGCGCACATGAATAAATTGTACAAGCCCCGGCATACAAGAACTGTAATGGTGTAAGCCGTAACATTTGGTAGGTCACCCACCTACTCAGATGGCACTACGTAAGGACCTACACATAATTCTAAGTAATTGTTAACCAAATCCACAAGAAAACCTTATGGCGTAATGACAACAGCTTTAACCGCACTCATTGTGTGAGGAGACGCGTATCCAATACTGGATGATGATGATGATGTGGTGATGATAATGATAACGGTGCCGATGATGAATGCTTAGGTTTTATTTTTTTCCTCATCATTTAACTACTCTAAATGTTACCGACCCTCTAGTGAATCTCGGTCATCAGACAATTGAATGCCGTAGACAAGACAGCTTATCAGATTATTTTTATCTATGGAACTTTTATTTAGAACACTAACACTTAATACATACAAACGTATCTTTATGACGGATGACTGTAAGTTGCGCAATGTGTCTAAGCTTCATCTTTGTGACGCAACCGGTCGGTTTCCGTTCTTTTAAGTTGGATTGCTCCCAGCCCTATCTATGTATATTGATGGGCTTATTGCACCACAAAGATTTATTTGGTAACGATGAAGATTTTCTTCTCCGAAAACAATATTTGTGGTGGTACTTGTAACTGACTTAGAACCGAATGTAAGGGCTCCATTATCTACATACCTATATTGCATAGCATAGCACGAAATAATGGTCGAGCTTATTGTCATATATCGGGTACAAATCTTTTGACTCCTTGCTGCTACTAGGAATTTCAAATTAGAAACATCCAATAATACTTTGAGTACTACGTAAATCTAGACTAAGATTTTGTGTGTTTGCCGAATTATTTTTATACCAATTTTTTTTTTATGTAAACAACATAAAGAATTACTTTTGTACTCGTCCTTTATTATACCGCACTGCGACTTTTTACATTCGCCACATGAACTAAGGACTTTTTTATATTCCTTACAAACGTATGCCTCTGAATGATTCTCCAAATATTTACATAATTTTGCAATAATTATCACTCCTACAACTTTACGTATGTATATGATTATTATGACTCCTTTATGTATGTATATGATTAATTATACATTAATTTATTAATGTATATTAATGTATCGCGAGCGTTAAGTGACGCATTTGCGATCAACATCACTCGCTGTAATTTAATTTTGTACTGTCCGCATAATTATAAAAATTACATGTACTGTTTAAATATTTTCAACTTTAATAGCGCGTCGTTGGTTAGAGGTTGCAGGCACGACTGCTAAGGAGGAGATCCTGGGGTCGATCCTCGAGTCGAGCAATACATTATTGAGTATTTTTAAGTTGGACTTCCCAGTAATATAACGGAGTCTGGATTTGTAACCAGTGTATCGAAGTAGACTTCTAGACTTACCCAAATTGCATGGTAGGACGTATATTATAATTGCTGAAACGTGGGAGAGTACTAGGTATATATATTGTTAAATATTTTCAATAAGTCTAGGTATTAAGTGATTTGCTAGTAAAGAGTCTTATCCGTAACAATTTAGTACATTTTAAAGAAATATATTTCCATAAAACACCATGAAATAGTGAAATTATAAATGTATAATTTCTTGTTAAATGCTACATACAAGCACACCATAACACCACAATGAAATTCAGATCGGGTGTACGATGAAAACAGTATAAAAATTCACAAATACCTACATATATTTCAATACATTGCTGTAGAACAAACAGTTTTTCAAATTCTTTTTTAACGGTGTACTCCATAAAAAAAAAATAGAACAGAATTTAATAAACACCTTTTTTTACACACCGTACACACGTGAGCTCCCTGAAGTTATCAATACAAAACAAGGCAATGTTTAGACAGTTCCATTATATGTATGTATATTTGGCAAGCATTGTACTGTAATTGAGGAAAACTTGTTGCATAATAATACAATACGCTACTTAATACACCGTCTCTATATACAAAACGAATTATAGATATGGCATTACTATTGTAAATTTAAATTCTACTACCACATCGTTTCAGGGTTTTTGCTCATTATTTGCCGAGGGCAAGACCTAAACCATCGTTATATCTTATTGTTGGGCGCAAGGCAAGATTAACAATTGAGATGTGCCGATAACACGATATTTTTAAATAAATTGCTTTTAAAATAATACATGCTTAAACGTGAAAATCAAATAAACAAGATAATATTCAATGAGTTAAATATCGAATTTATTTTAAAACTCACATAAATTATAAAAGTTGGAGCTGCTCGGAATCTGAATTTTTGCCCGATGTACATATGTATGTCCATAGGCTCACCACCTATTCCATAGCGGCACGTATAACATTACAGATGAATAGGTGACGACGTACACTCCTCTGCCCATCTCTTTGACGAAATACAAGCGTGATATTATGGTACGTATGTTTGTGTAAAGAAGTTGTCATTACAATGGCCCCGTCAAAAAACATCAGCGTCGGTGGATAACAGAAAGCACGAAAGGTTTTAATTAATGGGTACAGTGCAGCGGGCGCGGCCCATTAGCTGGACAAACACGGCAGCCGGAGCCGCGCGAACGCTCCTCTCACACCGCAAACAGTTTGGCAATCACTGACCCACTTAGAAGTTTACAGCTAAACGATATGTAAAATATCCCCCATTAATTTGATAAGAGTCAAACGAGCGACATTGAACGAAGTAGTTTGTTAGATAGAATCTTCAATGAATACGTACATAGAATTACAATGGTATTCCTGCTGTCATACAACTGTAAGTCCTACATAAATATAACTACTGTTAAGTTCAAATTTAGATTGTAATTGAAAAAAGAGAGGTTTCATACAATTAGGATGTATTGTAGCCGAATTACAAACGACTAAGGTGTTTAGTCGTATTTGTAGGTATCCAAAAATAAAAGGTATCGATCGGTCGATTGGATCTTATCAAAATTTGTGTTTGCGCAGTATTGTGATGTTAGGCGGACTTGAATACCGTTTAGAGACGTAGGAGTGTCTACACTCTTCTGCCTACCTCTTAGGACATTACAGACATAATGTAACGCTATCGTTCATATTACATTTTACACCTTAGTATAACAGTGAATATATCCAAATTAACAACTGAACGAATGAGAGCGAAAAATGATAACGGTTATATTAATTTAATTGTCGAATAAATTCGTTACGACGCGACGCATTAAAACAACATTCCGTAGTGGGCGAGAACGCGAAATTCGGCGAATACGTGCAATTTACAGGTGGGTGACATACTCGTAAACGAAGGGCGAGGCGAGTATTTTCCTGAATCATCGACTTTATAGCCCATATGAAATTAGGGTGCGAAGGTGCCCTTTACGAGTCCACCCTTAAAATCATACAAATAACTTCACATATACCGTAATACTTTTTAGCGTTTTTTGTACTAATAGCAGGATGGATTTCGAACGTTACTAAAAAAGAACTTTAGCATATTTCAATAAAGTCTATTGTTACATTTCAATTGTAATTATTAATGGCATGAAAATGCCCGACTTCACACAACCTGATGTTTTGTGTGCCATACTATTTAAAAGAATCCTTCGAGGAGAAATTGAGTCAGGTTCTAAATGAAATCTACGTAGTCAATTTCTAAGTATATTATATAAAAAGGAACTCAACAATGTCAACTTCGATAGTAACAAATGAGAAAATAAATACAGAGGAATAATAAAATTGAAGGTGAGCCAATTTCTGTTCTGCATTTAAAATTCCATTTCCAAATATCATTCACAAACTACGATTATTATGCAAACATTGATTCATATGTAACTTAACATCACACCGCTTACTCTATTAGATTACTATTAGATTATTATATACACTATTATTCTGTTTATATACTTCATCATCCTTGGCATTTTTCATACAAGTAGTCATGTACCTTGGCCATACATATGTATATTATCTTTCGTTTAGATTCGACAACCTTAAAAGCTCATATGTAACCACGTATCTCTTTTCATTTGAGACTGTTTAGTGACATATTAATAACAATTTCGTAAAATGTAAGTTCCATTTTGCTTCGTCACTATAGTAGATACCAAAATTATGATCCAATCGAGTCTGTCAGATGATTTATATTTCGGCAGCGTGGCTGAAGGGCCGGATGATTGGTTGCGTGTCGAAAAAGGGTATGCAAATTTGGCCGCCGAGCAATCAAAGGGCGGTAAGGGCACGGCATATCGGTCAACGGGTCGTGGCTTGGTGCGATTCGCGCTGACGCGCCCACAAACCCGGCGCGCCCAACGGGAGGATACATTACTCCTTGCCCGCAATGCGACATTCAATACACCGGTGTAATAGTTCAGATACCGCGTTTTTACTTCCAATATAGTATAGCAGTATAGTGTACAATATAGTACAATAAACCAATATAGTGTAGTTTAGTTCACTATGTATAGTATTGTGTCCGGTGCATAGTAACATCACCCCGTATTCAGTGGTGAGACGTGTAACTTATCAGGTGAATAGTGGAAGTGTAGTATACTCCCCTGCCTACCCCTTCCGAGAAATACAGCCGTGATGTTGTTGTTACATAGTTCTGACATTCAATTCTTACCCGATATAAGTATGTTCTAGAACTTATATAGATTTTCATGTCTAATTTTGACAAAAAATTTTATATCAGTTAAATTTTAAATACCTAATAATAAACAAAAACCGATACGAATGACTATTTAACCAGCGTGTCAGTAATTCCAAGTTATGATTCATATATTCCAATTCAAACAGCGTTACAGGTACGAGGGATTAGTAGTGGATAACATACATTATTTAGGCTCTTCATGGCAAAGGTTAACAAGTTTTTTAAAGTATTCACAATCATTTAAGCGTTCAAACAGCGGAAGCGACGTCGAACGCTACACTTGCGTGAAAACGAATAACAAATCCAGCATGGTTGGTGTGTAGGTATATCCTTTTTATAGCAATTTAATAAAAATAAAACTAATATACAATAATAAAATCAGTTCGGTCTTCCAAACTATGTTAATTATATTTGATAGAATCGGTTCATTATTGGTTTGACAACCGGTTCTTTTCGTCTTACAGGATTCTTTTGATGCAAAAAAATATTGATAAATTTAATGTTTGCTTATTATAGTATATTCATCTATCTTCACATTTAATACTGCATACAATCAACGTTTTATAATACAACAATTAATTGTCGTATAATTCGAAGAAAGTTTCACGATAAACTCTTGACGCGTATTGATCACGATTGTCAATATTTCCACGTAGTTATTCTAAGACCACGGTTGTACCGAACGCATTTTACTGATGCTTAATTTACTAGGCGGATAATAAGGTTCGTGGCGCGCGGCGAATAATAATCGAGCATTTCGGTTGTACCTACTGTTGACGTAAGATTTATTTTTGTAGTATTCCGCATGCAGGGAGGGAATATAACAATTATTATAGGCGCGGCGAGACTGGCGCGCGACGGTGTTCGGTCTCAGCGCCGGCTGATTGCGTCACGTACGACACCATCGGGACGATGCACTCAACGACTTTTTTACAAAGCCATTATAACATTTTCCTCAATACAATTTTTTTGGACAGCACAGTTTCATTAAGCGTTAACAAGGATTATTACACATGTTGACAAGACAAAGTAAAATATGTATAAGACAACGTTTTTTTTACTATTTGTTTTTAATATTCATTTTCAAAAGTATTGTATCTGTAATGTGTTCTTGTTCGAAATCAGAACTTGGGTCTACTAAAACAGTACACATGTGTTCAAACTGTATTACTGTTGTTATCATTCTTAAAAAAAGAACTACAAATAATATTTCAAGCTTGATCCATACTAATGATACTATTCGAATAAAGAAGCTACATATAAATAAGTATTATATCATGACGTTAACAACATAATATTAGATTATTTAATTAATTTCCTTAATAGAAGCATGGGAACTTAGCATGACACATAATTTAAAGTATTTAATTGGAGTAATATTAACATCTAACACTTCTCATTCAAATAATGGTCTTTTACTAGGGCATCCCTCAACTTAGATGTGTAAATAGTGCAATACCAAAAAAAATACTCAAATTTGTTATATGTGCTTAACATGTATTAATTACTTTGTCTCATAATTTTGTAGAATATTTACAAAAAAAAACTTACTTAGTAAAAATGCTGCTGGCAGTAGCAGCCTCACCAGCAACACTGATAAGTAGTACTTATGCATGTTGCCTGCAAAAAAAAAACATTTTATTCCACATGTTACTGCATTTCAAATACCAAGAAGATACAACATAGTAAAAAGTTAATACTGTGCACAAATAATATGTTAGACTAAAAAAAATTCTTATTGCCACAGCAATATAATTTGGTTTTGAATAGAATTATTTTATTTCTAAGCTAATTCATAATAAATTTATCACATGTTTTATTGACAATATTAATCTAGCTGTGATATCAAAGTTTCAGCAGCAAATACATATTATTATATTGCACCAAGTTCCTTAAGAAATGTATTTAATGTCTAAATTACACAAGTATACATAAGTTTTTATATTCCAAGGAGCTGTGCTCTGTGATACCCAACCCACATGCCCAGCATGTGGATCATGGTAGTAGCTCCTCGGGGCAGGCCTATGTCCAGCAGTAAACTGCAATAGGCTGGTGATGATGATGAAGTATATACATATCAACATAATGTGCATTAAACTTAGCAGTACATACATACACTCAGTTGAAAAAAATGTTATACTAATAAGAATCTAATTGGATATGAGACTTTTTATACAACTTCAGGCAAATAACTATTCCACAATACAGCAATGTGCAGAAATTAAATTAAATTTTACTCTTTTGTGACACATAGACAAAGAGGTATAAAATATATATGATGTGACTTAGAAATCTTGTGTTATTTCTGTTATAAATAAGAGTTTCCGCTCTTATAAGAAAATGCATTCAAAAAAAATTAGAATTTAGGTCTGTTCCTGATAATATTTGTTAAATGTCGGTAATTTAATTTAACTCTCCTTAGCAATACCTTGTTTTTATAAATACACACATATGACGAATACATATTTACTATTAATATTTTAGCCTAAGATCTTAAAAGCCCATAACGTAGCAGCTTTCATTCAACTTAACATACCATAAGCACATTATAAATTTTTAAAAATACACCATACATGCCTTTTCAATATAAAAAAACGTACAACACGCTTTTACGTCACTTCACCAACACTGATATATATAAAAGTTTTTATCATATCTTGAAAGCTTCCAATTAAATAACTTTTCATACTTTACGATCATTTTAACGACATGTTAGAAATTCACAAAAGCAAAACACAACCATCACATCCGAAACTCAGAATGACACTTATTATGACTTACATTAAGTACGTTACATGATGTATATGTATACTGAGTTACCAACGTCCATACATATTCCGCATACGAATGATATTATTCCGGCTTAAAATAGCTATACAATAACATATGTTTTTGAGCTTGATAATTTGTGACTACAAATCATATTAAGAATTTGTTTAATCTATTTGAAGTCAAAAGAAGCATTTTTTTAATATTGTTTCATAAATCTTTGTGGAAACATGTGATTCTGGCAACATTACTGATATAAAATCTATTACCGGTTTTTTATTTTATAATATAAAACCGTTACTTTAATAACCGTACCGTACTTTTGAAACAAATAATAAATGTAAAATAAGCACAATATGAAATGTTTACTTGATTCTGTATTTTAGTCCGTAAAATTAAATTTTGTCATTTACGTTTTTCCTCCATCACTACGCAAAATTTATTTTTATTGCGAATTAATGGCGTAGCCAGGTAAGTTTTCTTGTTTATTTCTTATTTCTTTCATTGTGTTCCATCGTTTTCATTTGTTTTGTACAAATGTTTTTCATTGAGCAAAGTATTTAGTATACCTCAAAGTCAAAATTTTTTCACCTATCTATTTTTATTACACGATAAACTAATCTAACGAGTAATGAACACGTATTGGATTTGTTCCGAATTTATTCGCTAGGATCATTGTCATCACTTTCACTTTTCACGCGTTTTGCTCTAGCAGTGGTTTTAGTGTGCAAAAACGCATCGAGGCGCAGTCGACATGGACGAGTGAGTTCCCTATTTTCTGTTAGTTTGCGTTTCATTGTTTCATTATGAATAAATTATGACAAGGTTATTAGTATCCTCCGACAAGAATTCGAACATGATTGTCGGTCACGTCACCGTGCAGTAACGCACGTCCTTGCGATGTGTATTGTTTTGATGCAACCGATGTTTTCTTTTCGACCAGCACCATGTCGACCCTAACGAAAATGACCCGCACGGTTAAGAAACTGGAAGTTCCGAGGCCCCTGAAATCGACGACAAGTTCAGCACATAACCGCAACTCCGTACTGGACGTGAAAATTAATTCTGGTAAGGTTCCTATCTGACGTCAACAGTGTCACTGGTAGAAATGTTTGAATAAAATTAGATCTATGCTATAACAAAAATTGTAATCTAATCTTGATATAAATTACAGAATTAGGTTACAACTTATCTGAAAAGACTATTGTTGATAAGATTTATATTATTAGTAAATATTTACATACTAATCTTAATGCTTAATTCAATTTAACTATACATTTCATGATTTGCATTTCATTATCAAATGAGTATTGAAATCTTAATTTACCTGTAATAATTTTTCTGTAATAATGTACTATTGCAGTTGATGACCTTATAGTGCTTACGGAGGCGGTAGCATATCAGATGATGCAGGGGAACTTTGACCGTGTGCTTCAGAGTAATGTTGCCACTATGTACTCAAATCTCAAGCTGTATGGTGCGCAACTTGAAGCTCTCTACAAGGACTTTCTTGACAGGTTACATAGTTTAAAATTATCATACTGAGCCTTTTTTAAATTTTTAATTGGCTATCATACAACTTGTATTATACTAACATTGCTTCTACTAAGCTAACTGTTGAGTTGCCAATATGATGATGTTGCTACAATGAATAAATATTAGTGATTTAAAAAATGTTACAAATTTTTTTTTAATTTCCAATAGTTTATGTATTCCATGATGCTTTCAGGTATTTTGTAGTCTTCCGCAATGGGTCTCAAGATGAGCGATTGGATAAAAAGACTAGACTGCATCTTCTTGAGCTGATAGAATTGCGTGCTAAGCATTGGCAGGGTTCGGATTACATGAGTCAGTATTATAGGCACCGTGGCACACATGCAGAGGTAGTGTATCATAACTAAAGTAAGAAATAATCTATTGGTAAATTGTCTCATTCAAATGTATCTAAATTAAACCCATCAGAATTTTTTTATACAAGCTTTGTAATTTACATGTATGAAAAATGAGCTTACAAAACAAGCAGCTGTAATATCTTCTTCTGTCTACTTCTTCTGACTACTTCAGTAAAAGTTATGCATTTTGTATATAATTCATTTGTTATTGTTGAAAAGTAACTTACTTTTCTTGTAGTAGTATATATTTACATGTATATATGTAGTTTATCAGCCATCTGGTTACCATACCACAAGCTCTCTTGACACTAAGTTTGGGATCAGATGGCTGTGTGTGGAGATGTCCCAAGATATTTGTAGCTTTTGTGATCCAATAAATTGCAAACACCTTTATAGGATAGGAGAAGAGCACACAGTGCCTAATATCTCTATATTTATTTATTCATTTATTATTTATACAATTTATAATTTATTTTCTATAGATAAGCAATGGAAATGTGGATTTACTGACCACAATTATTAATATTGCAAGTTAATAAATTTTTCATTTTTATGCATTGAACATTTGTATGCATTGGATCGAGGATGGATTGATTTTAATATACATTTGTAGCCACTACTAGTGCCAACGATGGAGGGGCCAGGCACAGGTGGTGCGGCCTCACCCCCGCTGGCTGCGCCCACAGAGCCGCCCACACTGCTTGGCCCTGGAGAGGTAATCAAGGCCTCGGGCAAATTCCCAAAGCCCACCAAGATACCTGGCAAGAACTATTCTAAAGATGAGGTTGTCATTAGAAATGCGGACTCTGGAAAAGGTGAGTTTGTAATTTTATTTTATGTCAATTCAAGTTATGGACTATGATGTCAGGGTTTTTATGAATGTTTTCACTTTCGAAACTAAATACAATTCAAGTGAATAACTACTGGGGATAGCAAATTTGGGTTATACAATACAAGAAAATAATTACAATAGAAGAAAATAATTTTATGGTAGAGAAATCTGTTATTATTAATATATGTCATTATGCTAAACTATTTATGGCTATTATCAACAATTTTGACTGTTGATGATGTTAAAGAACTTTTTTCTCCAAGAAGAGTGTCATCTTATTGGTCTATAAATATGTCAGTGCATATCTTGACATCTTAGTTCATAGCTTATTAATGAAATAATTTAATAATTAATTATCATATATATGTATAATTCTGCATGTATGAGATGGAGAAATGTCTATAAGTAGGTATCTTGCTCAGGTGACAAAGAGTGCATGATTTAAGTCAATGTTATGTAATTATGTTATCTACATTGTTTATTGCCTCTATACATTGCCCCTAGGTAATCATGTTAAGTGCATGTTTATAGTTTCTACTATATAATAGCTATTTATTTGGTTTGTTTTAGCTGATGTCTTCATAATTTGAAATATGTATTTTTATTTCGTAACATTGTCTATATTTTTTCAATAGCATGACATATGTGGCTGTAATGATATATCTATAATGGTCTGTAGGTTATAAATATGTACGTTTCTGTATTTAATTTTCCAATGAACTTTTTAGAATTATGAAGTTGTCGTGATAAGCAAGTATATTTTAATTAATTTTCAGGTTCCACACACCTTTAAAAAAACTCAAATAATGCTTAAATACCAATTTTCTAAGTCATAAAAATTTTAAACAGATAGAAAATGTTAGTGCAGGTTAAATTCCACATCTGAATAGTAAACTTCCTGTGCAATATGATCTTTACCGCTTTAATCACCTTTAATTTACTCTTGTTACCTCCAACGAGTGCGCTAAAAATAGATTTTTCGCTGTTTATATTCGTTTTTTTTTACGTTGTTTTTAAAAATATATGAGAAAATATTGTCGCCAGTGCTTTAGCTACGGGAGGTTGATTATATATAATGTGTGTGTATGTGTGAGGTTAGGTTAGGTTAGATTGTTCGATGTGTACGATGTGTACCAGAGTCGCGATGGGTTCGCGCGATTGCGACGTTGTATCTGAAGTTGTGTTGTGGTGTTGCAGTGATGGGTATCAAGGGGAGGCGGGTGCACATGATCGAGGAGCTAAGTGACACGATTATATCGTTTCAGCGAGGTACGAATGCACGGTGCGGGGCGGGCGCGCATGGTGTGCCGGATCTATACACGCCTTCACATCTACTTAACATCCGCATCTTAACGCTTCCCTACTCCTTTTAGTATCCTCACAATATTAGCAATCATTCTATGTAATATCCAATAAGATATAGATTAAAAAAAAAACTGTACGTTCATAATCATAAATGAATGCATAATGTTTTAAAGTCATGAAAATCATAATGTTATGTTTTAGTGGTAAAAGGTTTGCAATATTAACAATGTCGGATCGTCAATACCATGAGTACTGAATACCCGTTTCATTTAATACGCCTGGTAATCGCATCGGCTTGAGCTTGGTTGACATGGTTGATATCAATATGGGGTATTGTATTCTTATTTCATCACTTGTTACTATTTATGTTTGCAGTAAGCCCCGGTGCAAAGGAACGCCTCGTTCAGATCACCGGGCCCAATGAGGAAAATGTTAAGTGAGTATGTCATATTTCGTTAATCTCTAATTATTTTATGGTTTCACTCGTGAAAATCGATGTCTGCGCAGAATGAAAGGGTTAACGCTTACCACTTTGGGCCTTTCACAGTGTTCAAGGCAGGTTGGCGGCAGACTTGAAACACCTTAGAAAATAGTATTATTTTTCATTTTTCTGGTCGGAAATATTGGCAATTGCATAGTTTGTACGTTACTCAACGAAAATATTAAGCGCTGAGCTCGTTATGTGCATTGTTTTTACGCTAATTAATTATGTATTATTTAATGAAGATTGTACAGATACTTTCATTTTTGTATTTTGTGTAATGTTGTTTTTATTCAGCTTTTACTTATAAGGTTACGGTGCGTTGATCTCGTAATTTTTAAATTTTGTGTCTGTTTTGAAACTGAAATCTCAAAGGTCCATTGAATTGCAGTGTGCAGACTTGATTTTTGAAGTAGAAACAAGGTGTATTTTTGTTAAATCCCCGTACGTGCAACGTATTTTCTCGCCTTGAAACAGTTGTCGGTATGCTGTGTTGGCTGATAGAGGCATTGTTTGCATCTCATATAAATGTTTGGAAACAACATTTTATTACCTTTACAGATATAATTTAGACCGAAACAATACAATTGTCTTTATTGTATACCAAAACTAGTGTAACACAAGTGTAGTGGACAATACAGATTTGTAAAGAAAAATACACACGAGAGGAGTTCACATACATCGTCAACAAATGATCTCCGCGTGACTATCTTAATAATGTTGGTAATAGTAATCTCATACAGAACTACAGCTACCACAACTATCCGAGTGCAGTTCAATCTAAACCATCACGAATACCAATTTGATGTCTAAAATTACTATTAGACTGTTGTGAGACGGTTTTGCCCTTTATTATAGACCGAGAGCAAGATAAAAAATTTACTTGTACTTGGACTAAATTGCATACTATATATGGAAGCAAGTGGGAGTGGTGGGCTGGCTGGTGGCACTCATGGGCGCATATGTCGGCAGCCACGCCAAGCACCTGATCGGCGACACGATCCGGCGCAACGCGTCGCCCGTGCGGCTGGAGGGCGCGCTGGACGGCGCGCTGGCCGGCTCGCGCGCCTCGCTCGACTCCGGCAACTCCGACGACGCGCCGCGCCCCAGAGAGGTTACACGCACTACACTACTACACTACACGCTAATGGTCAAGTAACATTAAGGGCCTCGCCAAGGAGCGACAGCTGCCGCCCCGTAGGCATTTAAATAATTAGCCAAATGCACAGAGCTCAAAAGTTCCAAGTCACTAAACTTGTTTGGTCAATGATTCTTCGACATATCGAAACTCGAATGAATTCACTAATTCCATTGCAAGTATTCCATCCATGATGCCATAGCCTATCCGGCTACATCATCCAAAATTAATTTATGAAATAAATCCTAAGACATGCACGTCTATAATTCCGTATCTTCCAGTGATCCGAAGTACTTTTTTGGAAACAATTGCACTAATATTTTAATTGCATTTCTTTTATAACTACATTTAAATTACGTATTACGATTAGTCGCTATACTTACTTTTTTAGGCAGCTAGCTAAAATGTTAGATTTTTTTTGCTGGTTATTAGCAGAATGACAACGGCTACATTAATCTGTGTTTTGGATCAATTACAGAAGTCGCCCCATAACAATTCCCGAGCCCTACTCCATAGTTTCTCAACGAACGACGCCGCGCTGGGGGAGTATAAGTACACTGTGACCTTCGGAGACCTCTCCCTCAAGATCACTGGCAACAACTTGGATTTTGTTAAAGTAAGAAGCTTGATGTACTCGTACTGACAGAATTGCTTTTATTTGGTTTCTCATTGGTTCTCATTTGCATTCTCATTGGTTTACTCATTGCAAGCACAACTGCTTAGCAGAAGGTCCTGGGTTTTATCCCCGGGTTGGGTACTATTGATTCTTTCTAACTTGATAATTCCAATACTAGCTTGGAGTTTAGATTTTGCCTAGTGTGTGACAAATGACAATAGACCAACCACAGTGGGACCTTACGTAACTGGTGAAACGTGGGAATGAACTACACTCACAATCAGAGTGCAAGTGGGTAAGCAGAAGCTTTCCTCTTCGAGCAGATATAGGGATGAAGTTATATTACGTTACTTTTATTTGATGTGTACGAGGTGTTTGATTTATGATTCTAGTTTCCTAAACAATCAGTTTCCTGTATATGGAACATTCGAATGGAAAATGATGTCACTGTTAGTACACTTGCATGACTCATATTTAAATAAATTTAATGTGGAAAATCTTTTTTGTTCATCAATGGTTTTATACATTGATATCACTTTTAAAAATATATTTTCTTAATTGTATAAATAGTCGGTAAAATGTTGGCTTGAATCAAACATGTAAACAGAAGCAAGTTTAAAAATCCATAAACTAATTTTGCATGTTTTTTTCTGTATATTCTGTTTTTGAATTGGTCGACGTCCGGTTTGTTCGGTTTTTGACAATCGTAGCGTAAGAAGTAACATTTCCTTCGTGTATTATGATGTGTAGAACATCATGATTTGAGGCTGATATACTTTAGGGTTTTAGGATTAGGGTTATCAGTGACGGAGATATAAAATATACGGAAATATATTAGCAAAGCATATTACTATAACGCATAGTAATTAATTAATTAAATGAGAACTATATATTAGTATGATGCTACATTTCGTTTAATTGAAAAAAATTGGTATTCAAATTGTACACCACTTTTTTTTATCACTTGTTTAATTGAAATAATTATTAACTGAATAATAGGCGCTTAATGCACAACGCTCGTACTGCGCAGACCGCGAAGCTGGTGCTGGACGAGTACTTCGAGAGCGCGGGCGCGCTGGATGTACTGGGCGCGGGGTCGGGCGACTTCTTCACGCTGTCGCAGCGGCCCGGCGCCGCGCTGCTGCTGCACGACGAGCTGGCGCTCAACGGCGCCGACGACGACGTGTTCGCGCCCGACGCGCCGCCCGCCGCGCCCGCCGACGACGCCGGTAAGCCGCGCGCCCACCGCGCCCCCACCGCGCCCCCACCGCGCTCGTAGCGGCGACCTTCATCGATGGTGCTCGATGCTGACGGATGGCCGTTTCTTTTAAGTTTTAGAATGGCAAGGGAGAGAGGGATTGAGGCGGCGACGAGATCTTTGCACGTTTACTCGAATGCAATATATGATGAATATATGATGAATGCATTATATGACTTCTCCAAAAAAAACAAAAACAATGCAATGTGTCCAACAAATCTTTAATATTTAAGTAAATGTATTTCATGAAAGTCACACGCATCTGTTGGTCTTTTAGATTGAAATATCCGAATAATGCAGTGCAGATCAGAATTTAAATATTATTGAGAACCCTTAGATTTTTTACCAAAAATCATACTAACTGTAGTTGAAGAAATAACAGCTTTTGGAAATGCATGGATTTGTGGAGTTCCTAATAAATTGAGGGTGTGCAACATACACAATTTATAACATTCTGATACTGTTATATGAAATGCGACTGACTGAAGCATGTAGGTAGGAAGAGATCAGATATTTGACTTGAGATTATCATTACATAAATTCATATTGAATTTTATTTGGATATAGGTATCTCATCATGTTGCTCCATTATTATTATTTTGGTATGTTGAATATTTATCGTATTTATGTATTTATTTACATTCCATATCTTAACAAATTTCTTGACAAATCACCGACCATTCATCATACGGCTGTGGCAAGGTATATTCCAAATTTGTGTTCCATCCATTTTTAATATCGGCCATTGTTAAATTAAATCATTACCTGCTCCAGGACTGAAGTGCTCATAAGCGACTACTTTAGTATATGTATTTTGTTTGTGTACGAATGTTTTGTGTTAAATTTGTTCGCCTGTTACTTAAGTAGTCTTGTGAGTTACTTTCAGTTCAGCTGTGACGCATACTCGTCAATAAGATTCGTTTCGTTAATAAACAATATAATTTTGGCTTCTTTGCAAGTTCACAAAGTATTTTAAAATATTGTTCCATTTATTACCGTGCAACATAAAAAAATGTAAAATTACTCGCTGAATGTAATTTCTTCAAG
>DWFO01000935.1:0-17594 GCA_018246595.1 Mimoniades nurscia nurscia | reverse complement strand
TTGGTCGTGTCGATTGCAAGTGCGACGGCCGATCGGGAGGTCCCGGGTTCGATTCCCGGGTCGGAGTTTGAATATGTGCCTGGTGTATGGCAATAGGCCCATCACTTATTCTGCAGTGGAACGTAAACGTAACTGGCGGGACGCGCTCCTACTGCGCTGCTGCCTCGCGAGCGATACCTGGTCGTAGGGCGCCCGGGGGTCGGGCGTGAGCAGGTGCTTGTGGGAGTTGGCGGCGGCGGCGACGGCGTGGCGGCCCGTGGACTTGAGGTACGCCTCCATGCGCGCGTTGTACGGGAACACCTGCCGCGCCGTGCAATACCAATACCATATACATATGTACAATGTTTTCTAGTGTACACGTTGTAATGTAAATTATTAAATTAAATATATTTTCTTTATTACTCTCCTTATTATGACCCTTACTGAAAAGTATATTTATGAAGATTTATGCTCACAAACGATATATTGCTAACTCTTGGCATACAGAGAATTTAGCCATTGAGCTTTTTAACGAAGATCCGGGTGAAAACTCAATCTATATCAATGCAGAGACTTATTTATGTTACTAATGTTAAAAAGAGTTAAGATTTCTAATGTAATACAATATCGCCGTTTAGCGACTGAAATAAATGTTGTAAAGCAACTCAACAACTAAGACCGTAAGGATATTTTACATATTTTTCATATGCAGCCTGTTGGTTCAGTAGTTAGCGACTCTGAATGTTACATTAAAGATAGCGGATTCAATGCAAACCCAGTACATACCTATATTTGTGTGATAAACATTTTTAACAATAAGAGTGTGTTGTGCTTCAGTGTAAAATGTATTTTAATCAGATAGTCTGTCAGATAGTATGTCTGAATTATCCCACGATACTTCTACCTGACATCTCATTTATAATTTATGTATCACAATAATTTGCCTAATATACATTTGGACCAATATAAATGATATATTACACTATGTTATATATAAAAAAATGTTACGGTGCCAGACCCCAACCCGTTAAGGGGCACCAATAATTGTTATATTAATAATAATGTTAGTTGTAAGGTATAGTTACACTGGTGGTGGCGCCGATCTCGGCGCCCATGTTGCAAATGGTGGCCATGCCGGTGCACGAGATGGAGTCGACGCCCGGCCCGTGGTACTCCACAATGGCGCCAGTGCCGCCCTTCACCGTGAGGATGCCGGCCACCTTCAGGATCACGTCCTTGGGGCTGGTCCAGCCCTGCATCTTGCCTGGCCACGTGAATAATGAATAATTATTTATTAATTCATTAATATTACTATGTTGAGAAAATGCTGATGTTATCGATATAAACGTACATATTTAAGATGAGATAGCGCTTAGTAAGATACAATTACTCGATCTTGGTATAAACTTATGCGACGGCTGCGGGCACGCAGCAAACCAATATTAGGGTATCATCCGAGTCAAAGTAACAATACAAAGTCATGAGGGCAATAATATGAGCATAATTATATATTACGTTTGTTACTCTTCATATATCCCACGATGGACCTGCCGTGATAATATGACAATAATAATTGAAGTGAATATTTTTGAAACCATAAATATTTTTTTACTGTCGGTATCCCTAATCAAACCACACTATAGAGATGGCAATATGGTCGATATTTCTTATGGACACCGTAAAGTGATTCGAATTCATATTGTCGATATTTTTAACGATTAATTACGCCCTCATATATTCTAGCATTGAGATAACACTTTTTCATTGCACGATTTGCATTCATCTGGAACAATCGAGAACGCCCTTGAAATCTGACAATAGCAATTACCACAATTGAATCCATTAGCGGGGTTGACATAGCGTATTCATATCAAGCGCTATCACATACACATTGTCGGCGGCGCACGTCGGCAGTTTATTTGCGCAATGGCGTGTTAATCTTCCAAGGTGACTTACATGTGTACTCGAGTCTTATACATTCCAATTATCTTTTTCACAGGAATGGCGGTACTTTTCAATTTATCGTATTTTTGTAATTTAACTATGAAATAGATCTTTTGTCTAGAATCTGCTATAATACTCGTGTCTTATATATTCTAAATGTTTTTTTTCTACAACGGTGGTACTTTTATATTTATTTAATTTTGAAATTAACCTTGTAAGTCCTTGGAGAGACAATCCAGTGTGAAGGATATAAGGATTAAATGTAATGTAATTTTATGCACTACGCCCCTCTGCCTACCTCTTCGGGGATTGCAGGCGTGATTTACTTTTCTTTAAAAGTAATGTCATAATATGAATTTATTGACATTTCATTGGATATATAATAAAAATGTATTTTTATTTCACGACAAATTGTCAAGAAGTATCGACGTAAATTCCGGCCATTTGGCCGCCCAGTTCAAATTCATTAAACGGGAGTTATATGGCTCATAAATCCGACAAATGCATAGTAACAATAATTCCGATTTCTTCTAATTTGTATAGCTCCATTGCTTGCAAACCAATTATTTTTATGCTAAGTCAAAGCAAAATGCCGCCATTTGCGAAATATGTGACACATTCACAAGTCATAACACATTACTTCTGCTCCACAGTGTCTCATAAATGCCGTATCTCTTTATAAATGTCGGTTTTTCTTCAATTAACTAATCTATCACCTCTATCTTGTGATGTAAATCACTCATTGATAAGTCCTGCCAATATCAGTCTAGACAAAATTATACATACAAATACATATATTTGTCGAAATAAATGCAATCTTGTATTTTGGCTTGACCTATCTACAGTAGCTGAGAAGAAGCTTTGCGTACGTTAGAAATGAAGCTATCGTATCTATTATACATATTGGGATTGACCGTGTATTTACCCAAAGCGTGTAATCATGCATATTATATATAAATTAATGATTGATATTGTCCGATATCGGTTACAATAACCGGTGGTCTTATATTGATGATTAATAGGAAGATAAAAATTACACAAGCTATATGTACACAGCTGCAAAGTATATGAGTAATAAAATAATATTGAAATATTAAAGGGATATTCAATCTTAGCACCAATTCCTGATCCTCCTTTGTGTTCTCACTTACATCCGTTTCGATCTAAAGCACATGCTACAATGGTAGATTACGTCTTCAAACGTAAATCTTCACTGGGGATCAATAGATCAGAGGCTGGTCCAACTTAACATACGTGTACAACTACTTGAAAACAGTTCAAGAAGAGGATGATTAAGAAAAGAATAATGTATGACTCAGAAGAGTCTTATATAGAAGATTCCAGCAGTGGTATCTTAACATATCAAGATACCAACTTAACACAATTGGTTACCAAACAACAGACCAATGATGTACAATAATAAAATAATACTCGCAAGGCATATTATTTATCAGAGTCGACTACAATAATGTCATTATTGTCGGTAACCAAGTTTTCGTTATCTCGAATGTGTCGTTTGATTTTCATATTGTCTTCAAAATGAATTCATAGCGATCTGTTGTGCAAGCACATTTCAATGAAATCAAAATGTTCTCAATTAATTGTGTAGCGTCACAAGTTAAATGATGTTTATCGATAGTTTATTTGGACAACTGTACATTTTGTCAAGCGCGCGGCTACGAATAGTGTAGTGAATACGGAGGGACAACTTTTCAATGTGTAGGCGATTTCAAGATATTTCCGACCGGCATTTAAATCCAATAACGCACATAGCTTCGTAAAGAATTGCGTTACAGAATTCGAACCCCAATCCACGCGGATTGAAAGGCTGAAGTTCAAGCTACTAGGCCACCATCACTTCTGCGCACATCATACAAAAGACATAACAGAAACAATCAGAGAACAGTTACGAATTGGGGTGCGATAAAAAATCAATCCCCGTTATCGAGATAAGCTATTTACACATTCGTTAACACATAACAACTTGTACACACAAATATGTAATTTATACTTGTAACAAGCACCAAGGTCGGTTACAGCCAGCCGAAACTGATTTACGTACATTATCTTACAATACTTTTCACGTTAGGGAAAATTACGGTTCACATTTTTCATTTGACTACGTACACGTCATATAGGTAGCATATGACAGATCTCTAGAAACTCCGAGAATCTCAAGACCATATTTCGGGCAATAACAATATTTTTTTCCAGGTTCTCACTTCTCATAATATCTTGAGTATATTTATTTTCGTCATTCCCACGGAATGAGAGATCTTGGGAGTCCAAAAGAATCTCGAGAGTTTAGACGACATTCGATATGCATCATTTAATCGTATACCGATCTATAAGTATTAGTGTATAACAAGTCAATGAAAAAGGTGTCTTTTTGTGGATATAACTTCAATAAGTGAAAATAGATTTCATTGATTAAAAAAAATTGTCTCATTTGTACTAAACACATTAAAAAACAATTCTCTTATGAAACCAACATCTGGTCAAAAGTTTAAGGAAGTATTTCACGTGTAAAATGCCAAGTCCCTGATCATTGATTGTTTCAATACTGACGATCGAAGCGCTCCCATTAATAAGGTTGTAGTGAACGAAGCCAATTAAACAATATTGACCCCACAGTATTAATCTTATAGATCCTATGGGATACCAGAAAATCGTTCCGAATGTTTCCCTTTGTTAAGTAGCCATAAATTACGACGCTGTATTTGGCTGATATACACATTCAATTCCAACTGAGATATTTTTTCCTGCGTGTGACTATTTTGGCACCGACATAGTATAAAGAATGGGGCCAAGGTCTTCTCGTACTATAGTAGTGTGAGACACGTATGTCTGTAGACTCGATGTCGAGTAGTCATCGAAATCAATAATGGTGGAGATATTTGTGTAGAATCTGCTTGATCATTTAATTTGTATCTAGTACTATGGACATCTTAGAACAAGGAGATGAGATGCGCAGACTAGTCACAGAAGACAATCGCAAGTTTTGCTGCATAGCGGCAGAATTGGCCGCAGCAGGAGGTACTTCCGGAAATTGTGAATTCACTGTACTCTTGTCTTAGGGGACTTCACCCACAGGGATTCTGGAATTTCAGCTATCCCGAAAGTGACATAAGCTAGATAACTATGTCACGTGTACCATAAAGATTTTTTTATTGTTTTATTTTTTCCCATATTTATATTACTGAATGCGAAAGTATCAGTTTGCCTGTTTTCTTTTGGTATCATGGCCAAAGTTGAGGAAGATATATCGTAATATTTTTAAGATCTTACAGATATGGGAGCAGCATAATAGAAAGGCTTGATTAGCTAACTATAATAATAGTCGCTAATTCGATTAAATTTTAAAGACTTCTACACGAACTAAGTTATGAGTAAC
Source organism: Mimoniades nurscia nurscia (assembly GCA_018246595.1). NCBI lineage: Eukaryota > Metazoa > Arthropoda > Insecta > Lepidoptera > Hesperiidae > Mimoniades > Mimoniades nurscia. Next base: position 12,277 of record DWFO01000935.1, on the reverse strand, counting down.
TTTTACGTTATATTCCAGTATTTAAATAAATAAATTCAGAGTTCAATGTTTAAGGAGAGATTTGACAACTTCAATAAAAACGTCAAAAGGGAACTGTTACGAAATTTTTATACAAATGGAAGTCATGAAATCCATTGGAAAACTGTCAATTATTTGCTACTTATTTATTTGACTATTATAATTAGGACTTTTATTAGATTACTTAAATTTACTTAGATTTCGGTGCGCATACAAGCTTATGCTACTGCTTCATTTGGGAAAATTTACAAGAAAGTTCTTTCATATAAGTAACAAAAATTCCGTTCAGAATACTAAAGATATTTTTAACATTAAGTGTTTAATTAAGTGCATGAAAACAAGTGATAATTTATAATATAATTGTATGTAACGTCATTATCATATAACGGAATGTAGCGCAGATTAAGCGGTAGCATTACAAATCACATGATTATTACGCGGGCTTGGTAGTACGCATTGAATTGATATGCAAGCTTGGTTAATTTAGTTGATTAATACGAAACCGTATGTAAAATGGTGTAGAGAAAAAAACTATTCATAGTAATAACATTGGCGCTCTGGCGCCTGGCCATGCAATACTGTATATTTTTAGACACTTAAAGAATTATATTATCTGTGCAAGCGAACACAAACTCGATCTAGCTAAAAAGTAATAACATTAAAGACTACTTTCGTCTGATAAACTCTATATTACATATGCATGTAACATGTAGTGAAAGAAAAACATTCGTGTGGGCGGTTCGCACTTGTTTATGCACTAACACTGCGCCGTGCAAAGTAGCAGATATATTTAGGACGTCATTTTCATATCTCCTTTGTTTTTAAAATACTTTGAGATCGTAGTACGTTCAGCCAGTCTGACTATATTTGTCAATCATAATTAGTAATCAAGTCGTAACTAGTCGATGTGCCTCGAGTAGTGAGATAATGGAAAAATTAGGTAACGAAAATAATTGGATATTCTCCTAACAAAAAAAAATGTATGTACATATTTCAAACATTTTTTTGTGAAATTATAAAATACAATTTTACCATATTTATGAGACGAATTACTACAAGCAACATGTCAGCAAAGACATCAGAATTTATAATTTGACATTTCACAGATTGTACTTTATGATATTTTATCTGCAGGCTATGGGGTACGATTTTAGATTAATTTAATTTCAATTAAAAGATTATCGGGCACTCTTATATACCCGTCATGCAAAAAATAATTAGAGTTGTAACTAAAAAACGACATTATGTTTTAATACAATCTGTGGTTACAGCCCTAGCTGTCACAGGTCTATGACAGAACTCAGTTTGCGCGTTAGCGCTTTTTTAAATAATTGTTTGACTGTCAAATGATAATTCTTTTACTCTTTTTCACTATTGACGTTATAAAGCAGTTCTTTGTAAACCAGCAGTAGATTTTGGTTAGGCTTTGTCTAGACTCTAGACGGTGATGAGTCTATACTCACTCTCACGTCTATAAAAAGTACAAGTGAATTCTTTATATGTAAGTTATTTGGATGAGAGGCAATGCGTTGCCAACTAGAGATGCCAATTCAATCAATCAATAAAGATGATCACTTTCGTCGTTCTCACTTTCACGACGAACATGCTAGACTAGAGGCATTCTGCGAGTGTGGTAGGTCTGTTTATAGACTTGCCAATTTACCTGTGAGTTTCACACCAATGACCTTCGGGCACTTCAGCTCCCATGGAATGTCGGCCATCACGTCGACGGCGTCCGCGCCACCGACACCTATACCAAAATATACATAGACAAAATTCCATTATATGATTTAAAATTTTCACTGAATAGAAATCACTACTAGAAAATCTAAATTAGAAATATCCAGTATTGCATCATCTGGGATTTGAACCCAGGACCTCCCGATTGGAAGTCGCGTTTATAACCAATACGACCAATGAGGCAGTCAATTGTAAATATTCATATTAATTGAATATACAACTAATATAATAAACTGTTCATAAATTTTTAAGTGATATGAAGTTCACTGGGTTAGTTAGATTGATATAAGTGCTCCTAGTATAAACTATTTGATCTCATCTCTTAACTGCTATAAACAATGCACTGCCTAACATAAGATGACATGCATGGCCACATTGCTTATAAAACAATATGACACAAATTAACTCACCAATGCAAAGTCCACCAAGACCACCGCCGTTGGGTGTGTGCGAGTCCGTGCCGATCATGAGCAGCCCGGGGAACGCATAGTTCTCTAGGATGATCTGATGGATGATGCCAGAGCCGGGCTTCCAGAAACCGACGCCATACTTTGCGCCGGCCGTCTCCAGGAACTTGTACACTTCCTTGTTCAGGTCCTGTGCGATTGGAATTCCATTATAGCTCAACTGTATTGTCTAATTTAAAATATTCATTGAATATATTTTCCATATATAGGTTATTTCTATAATACAAGCAAGCTTCTGTTAACATAGCGACAGTGATCCCGCTTACAACATTTTCTACAGGCCAGTGTTGGGAAATATCAACCATATTGCTTTAGTACGAGTTATAAGACATATGGGTCAATAATAAACATGACGATAAGTCTTTCTCACAAATATACTACGTCAAAATGTGTTAGAAGTTTAATATTTGGTCTATTACTTAAATCCAAACTTCTTTACAAATTCACCTGTGAAAATAGGTCTTGAAATAATAGAAGCTAATGAGACATTATACACAAAAGTTAGGCATGTTTTATGGATATATTATACATATACATACCTTAGCTCTCGCCAAATCCTTGTCACCGCCGATCTGTGCCTCAATCAAGTGGTCGCAATGGATGGTGGAAGGCACAGCTACTTTGGGCAGTCCAGAGGAGATGAACTGCAACATGGCCATCTGAGCGGTGGCATCTTGCATGGCCACGCGATCAGGCCGCAGGCGTAGGTAACTGGTACCACGTTCGATTTCCTGGTAAAAACAATTAGGGATTGTGAATAATCTTGGCAAACATATTTCTATAGTAAAAATATTTTCGTTCAAATTAGAAACAGGCCACATACTAAATATCTAAGGTGATTTTTTTATTTATTGAATTAATTAGTACGGTTATACACCAATTATACTAATTACTTAAGTAGGTACACAATAATGTAGATTACAAAAATATCAATAGAACATAGAAAATCTTTTGACTTTTGTAACAGTAAATGACGTTAAAACAGGATTGAGTCAGATTCAATTAAATTAAACACTAGAATATTTCATTTACGATTTCAATTTCAATAGTACAATAAATCAATTAAAAATAATATTAATCTATTTCATGTCAATGTTAGCAATCATACATCACACATTCACTTCACAATAATACTCAAGACATTCCAACAATATTGTCCTCCATTCATCCGCAAACAAGTCAGAGTGTGGTGCAGCATGTAGGAGAGCATTGAGAGTAGACATGGAATGCGGTATCGGAGACCTCGACCGGGCTACTGTATGGCATAATACACAATAATGATAATGCATTATTATAATTATTATTCATTCTTTATTGTTAAACATTGCATGAAGCTGATAAAAAAAATGAACCTATTGTTAAACATGTAACCCAATCTGTACCTATTATTAAATTTTCCTGTCTGGCAACTTTAATAACTATCTCCTTTCTACCTACCACTATTTTTATGTATGTGGTGTACACAAACCATTGAGGGTGCTTTTAGAAAATAAAAATTAATAGATGTGTAGTAATTTAAAAACAGGAGATGTAGAGACAATAAGCTATTAGATATATACGGTGGAATAAATTAATTCTGTCTCACCATTTTAATTAATAATACATACTAGTTTCTATTATTTGACTGACTTAAAAAATATCCAGTATTTATGCAAACTCACATAGAACTTGCTATGCAGTATAATATCATTGGTATAATATACATAAATGTTAATCCAATTATACAGTTTAATATAATTTTATTACTTTAGCATTCAAATTGGGTGTGTAAATAATTTTTTGTTAGATAACATGTAACAGGCTTGCATACATTTTATTAAGCATAACTTACTATTCCTGCTAAACATCCTGTTAGAAAACGATTATGGAATTTGAACAATTTTGTGGAACCATAATATTTTATAATTGTTATGTACTATAAATAAAAAGTGAGGGAAGAATAAAAATTAAATATTTTCTGTACATATATGGAAATTTGTTTTTAACATGTAAGCCTTTATTTAATACAGTGGTTCATTCAATAGTAAAAATTGATTATGTGAATTTCAAGTCTAAATTAGGGAGACACTGTGCTATGAAAATCTGAATGTTAAAAAGTGACATTTTTTAAATAAATACATACATAAAGTAAATTTGATAAATGATACAAATAAATATAAACACACATGTATAAGTTTATTGGATGCATGCTTAAAAGTAATAGTCCCTATAGTTTTAAATTAAAAACTTACAAAAGCTAGACCTACCTAGAAATAATAATATTACATACTAAAAGCATCTTGACAGAAAAATTCTCTGCATGGAAGTTCAAATGACACAAACAAGTAAAAATAAGCCACAGAGATATTATTTATGTTCAAATTTATAATGCAATAATTATAAGGTAATCAATTTTCTAATGATATGATAAATGTGGTTTTTATTATTCAATAATTACCTAGTTATTGACCGACATAAATCATAATATACATACTGAATCTATAATCATCTCAAGCTGATAGAGTAAAATTAAAATGCATTTTTATGTTACACTATTGATATTATCACACCAGGTCCCTTACATGATAGGTAGAGAGCACAGAATGCTTAAATAATTTTATCATTACAGATCTGATATGTTTCTTCTACATTCATCATTCTCTTTCATCATTTTACTGTACAAATACTTAGATATTCTATTTTCAGTATCTTACATTTTTCTAGACAATTAAAAAAACGTGAACATTATTATATATAAATATTGTTCTTTTATACTTTAAAATTTTTGATTTCAGACACTTTATAAACACTTTACCATGTGAAGGTTATTGAATGTTGACATGTTATATAAAGCAAAAATCTGAATCAAAATTTATAAATTGTTCAGGATCAAGTAGTACAGATTTAATCATTAGACTCACCTGTTCTTTAGGTTCATCCAAGTGAGAGTACAGCACTTTCTCAGACAAGGTCATGTCACGACCTAGTCGTTTTTTGACCACCTCCAGATTCTTTGTCAACTTTTCGTACGGCAGTGGAGCCTTGTCGAATTTGGACATAGCGACCTAAAAAAAAACACAAGATGTAGGCCACTAAATGACATTTTCAACTTTGCACCGATTACATAACTGTGTATTATGACCATTAAAAACACTGGTAATTGCACTTTTCGTGACGTTCACAGGTACCTGAGCCGCTGCAGCGCTGAGGGGTGACAGACTGAAGCATCTTTGCTGGATCTCCAAGAGTACAGCCTTCGTCCTGCCACCCTGAAACAATAGATTGCCTGTCAGTAACACCATCAGATAACCACAGCTCGTGCTTATATTTACAAGATATGAACATTTAAACGCTGATCCTGCTTGTAGTATAGATAACCCGAGGTGATCTCGTAAATCTTTTAAGTGATATAACCATATTCATTCATACATTCACTATCGTAATTTCGCACAGTGATAACGTCGTAAACAAAAACATTGCGTTTATATGTTTAATTCGCCGTTATATACGCTTTGCAAATAATTCCTTAACACAGACATATTATTCAATCTTGTTTCTTCAATGTTGGATCTTACCTGGCCATGCAAAACTCTCATACAGTGTGCCATGGTTGCGGGACCGATGTATACCAGTAAAAATTTGTAAATGTACACTGATAATTAATTGAATTAAGGCAACATGGATCACTTCCAACCTTAGCCCCTATCTGCGAAGCGATAAATTCCTGTAATTTTTTTTTAAATAACGCAACTAACGACTGTTACGCCGCCTCAGCGGAATAATTTTGTCAGTTTGATTTGGCTTTTGGCACTTTGATATTGATATCGTTCGCCTAGACTTTGGCACTTGTCGCGTATTTTGTTGCCAGTTTGCTAATACATACCAAATTATATTGGAGAATAGATTTTATATAAATATACAAATTTCTGTCTTAGTGCGGTGTGAGGGGAATGTCAATAAGCATATGAATTGCGCTTGGAGTACAAAGCTCGTATATTCGCATACGGACATACTTCTACGCGTCTATAAAAACGAGCGTATATGTGCTGAAAATATGCACTTTCAGACGAGCAAGTTTAAGACTGCTCTTAGCCTATTGAATAGTTGAATACCATACCATTATGCTATTTATATTTTATAATTTTGATGTAATACTACTACTAATATCGTTCTATACTATTAAATATTGTAACTTTATTAATATTTTAATATACTATTATAGTAAATAACATGATATATAGTTTTGGAATTCGTTTACTTATTATAACTTAAAGGCCGTGGCGTGAAGGTAAAAGGAAAATTATCACATACAAATAACTTTATTTGTAAATGTTCCTCTAACTATGCCAGTTGTTAAGGATTCGTGCAAAGACTATATTGGATATTATTAATAAAGGAGGACAGAGCATTTTTAAAGGAATACCTTTAATTTTTTTGTTTTATTTGTAATATAAAGTTTCCTTATCTGTTTTATTCGACTAAAACTTGACATTGACGTTACAACTGTCACTTAGTGAAATTTCGATTCATAAATTAATAGTTTGTAATTGCATTCTGTATCTAATTGAAATAAAACTCTTTACTGTTTATGTTGTTGCATGCATTTTATTTTTAATTATCGAACAGAAATGTAAAAGAGCTCTAATATAGTTTTAATATTATTATTGTTAAAGAAATAAATATACTTCAATATGGCTAATGCGAGTGCTACTATACAGGTACGCCCATTCGCATCAAAACAAACATTTACGTAACATCACGCCTGTAAACCCCAAAGAAGTAGGCAGAGGATGTAGTACACTCCCACGTTTCACCGGTTACGTTTACGTCCCAATATTGACTAGCCATACACGGGGCACATATACACACTTCGAGCCACAACTAGAATATTTAAATTATCAAAATCCAAGTATGTAGTGCCCGACCCGGGATTTGAACACACTGCCTCCCGACCGGCAGTCGTGCTTGCCCAACACGATCAACTAGGCATTCAACATCCATTTATTAAAAAACTTTAATTTAAATTGAAGAAGAAAGTTGAAGCTGTTGGTTACGGAAGTCGCAGGGGGGGTAGAGTACCGACGATTAGGGTGCCTTTTTCCCGCAGTCGAGTTTTCTATGGCTGATGAGTTTATTTAGTTTAATGTGAGTTATTGAAACTTAAGATACTGTGGTGTTTCAGGGTAATATAATATCTGTGTTACTGAAATAGTTCCACTGTGCATTTCTTGGTCACTGAGTTATCTTACAAAGTTTTAAATTAATAATTCAGGTAGACATTAATAAAGCACAAAAAAAAACCAAACTAAGTGAATAATTTTGTCATTTATTATTATGTTCATTCAAAAAATGTATAATAATCTCTACCACATATTAATGATCATAAACTGTACAGTCAAGAGGTTACAAAACATTTATGTTTTTTACATTACACCTGTAACCCCTTAGGAGGTAGGCAGAGAAGTGTAGTATACTCCTAAGTCTGTATTTACATTACACTATGGAATCAGGGGTTGCCATTCTGCCTGCATGCCACCATGCACCAGGCACAAATCCGGTTAATGAGCCCCAGATAGAATTTGGGGTTGATAAAACCCAATAGTACCCATCTCGGGAAACGATCTCAGGACCTTTTAATCAGCAGTTGTGTTTGTAACCATTTGACCACCGAGGCTGTAAATAATTGTTTTATAAATTTCTTTTATACCTATAACATTTTTATAGGAGATAGAAGGCATAGATGATTATTGGGGACCAGCATTTCGATCAGTATATGAAGGAGAAGGTGGCCATGAAGCTTTTGTACAGCAGCTCGATGAAAGAATCAAGCACCATGACAAAGAGATTGAGAAATTGTGCAATTTTTATTATCAGGTGAGAATTTCATATTGTGCAGTCATAAATCAGAGAAACGTGTACTGCATAGAATGCAATATTATGTCCATTATCTTTGCATTTATGGTGCCTAAGATATAATTTTTGCATATGCAAACTCGTGTGTGAATAACATATATTATGAATTAATTGACATTGCATTTGTTACTGCAGGGCTTCATAGATTCAATCAGGGAACTTTTACAAGTGCGCTCACATGCAGAGGAGCTTCATGCGGAGATATCCAATGTGGATGCTAATGTCAAAGAGACCACTGAGGGTAAATCACATTTTCTTTTATTCATTGAACATAGAAAACAGGCAAATAGGCCACTTTTTGTCAAGTTGTGACAGCCACCCTACGAACATGTGTGACAAATGAATTCCCAATTGTTTGCAGGCGTTGAATGAGCTTTTGTGGAATTTGAAGATGAATTTTCTGACTGTTACCAATGTTTAATTTGAGTACACAAGTTCACAGCCAGCATTAAATATGATTGAAATTATACTTAAATTATTGTTTCCTGTAAAATCCCTTTCGAAACAAACAACTTTTTGTTTGTCTGCCTAACATTTTCCAAATGCATATCGTAGTTATCCTGAACGTAGTCCAGTTAGCAAAGGAACTATAAAAAACACCTGTTAGAGGGCCTGGAACCTGGAAGAGGTAGGTGGAGGAATGTAGTAAGCTCCCACATTTTCCAATTATGTCTGCAGTCCATGATGGAATGGCCTATTGCCATACACAGATCCAGACTCCGAGCCACTCCAAGAAGTCAAAATCAACCCAGGATTAGAACCAAGCGGTCCTCGATTAGCAGTCGCGATTGATACTCAGTCAGGCAATCAGCCATTTAATATGCCATTAATATATATTACATGGTGTTATTAATGTAATTCTTCAATACACTTATTAATACTTTTCTACTACTTAAAATTTGTATAGTTATATTTTGATATAGTAGTTTTGTCAACCAGGTTTATGCACGAGGGCCGAGGAGCTGATCAGAGCGCGCCGTGTCGAGATGAACATAGCAGCGACTATAGAAAAAATGGAGTTATGTTTGCCGCTTTTGACTACCTATTCCAAGTTGAAAACACAAGTGGAAGCTAAAAGGTATGATGCATGTCAAGCACTAACACAATATTATGTTAATGAACCTTATAGATATACATACATCTATCATTACTGTACAATACTGTACTTAGGCGTCAATTTGGACTAATTCAAGTCATAACCTATGTGAGCCCATAAGTGTCTAGCAAGAACATCTAAATTGAAACACTACCTACTATAGTTATGGGGCAGTGAATGACATTAAATAGAAAACATTTACTAGTGGATTGTGTCAATTTATATTGAAAGTTAATTCCGTTAAACTTATATTGGAGATTAATACGTTTTTATTACGGAGTTTATACGTTTATACGTTCATACGTTATTTTTACGGAGATTAATACGTTAAACTTATATTGGAGATTAATACGTTTTTAACGTAAAAATCGTTTCACTTATTATCATTGTAATATCATTTCGTGAAATCCCTTAAGGAGTAAGTAAGTTACTCTTTACATATGCCAAATATTTCTATAGGCCTGTGTTTCCTTTTCTGTAGTCATCACTTTCATCATAACTATACAGGCACGCTATTTCGCGGCCTTGGGACTCCACCATCAGCATCCATTTATTTTTGCTTCTTTAACAGATATTATCCAGCACTGAAGACACTGGAACAGCTGGAACATGTGTTGCTCCCCCGAGTGGGTCCGTACAAGTGGTGCGCTCAGATTTCAGCGGACATTCCTCGTCTGCGCCAGTCGATACAAGACGCGTCGATGGCGGATTTGAGAGACTTTCTGGAGAACATTCGCAAGCTTAGCCCTCAGGTAAATTGGTATAGATTATTTGCTTATAAACATGTAACTGTAATAAACATGTAATAGGTTGTAAATTGCATTATGTTAGCGTTCTTAAAACTATAGCTATGTTCCATTGAAGTAAGCATTAGCGTCACATGTGAAATAACATGCTATAAATTTTCAAAATTTCTACTCTTCACATACTTTTTGGCTTCATCAGATTAATTTACTTAAATATAAGGTACATATCTGTCTGTTTAATTTCCATGATGTGCTGGACTGATCAGTTGATTTTTAATGATTTTCTGTAATCGAATCGTTTTTCATAACAGGTTGGTGCTATGGCTTTGAAACAAACACAAGAAATGCTCGGACGAAGTTTGGCTAATATCGTCAAAAATAAAAAAGGTATGTAATTATAAGCTTTCACCAGATTGGTTGTTTCTTTTTGAATTGATGATGTTTTAAATAAAAATATTATTGACGTAAAAGAAATTGCTCATTTTTGTAAGGGTAGTGATGTTTGCCACTCAGTGCTCTGCCTGCAGTGCAAGGCACCTGGCATGACCGTGTAATGGTAGTATTATGAATGTGTTATGTTTTTATTGATATAAGTTCATTTTGTCAATTTCCAGATATGGCAGTGCTTGGTATATCTAATAAAGAAAGTGTTGGCCCGCAGTGTCCCCACGAGTTGGTGGACTTCAGTCCACTACATCGATGTCTGCACATTCACAGCGTGTTGGGGGCTAAAAATGATTTTATACAGTATTATAGGTGAGTTATGAACAGGAATACGAAATTGTGACGTATATTCTACAACATTGATTATGTCCACTACATACTTTGATTCAGCACGCCACACGCCAAACGTTTCTTAACAGCTGAAACAGCTGAAAGCATATCCAATATGCTTTTGCAGTTGATTCCTGGGTATCAGGCGCTACCGACTTTTGTGGTCACTTACAATAGTCACGGTAATGTCAAATACCCAATCCCTATGTCCGATAAAGTTATGAACATATTTATAATAATATAAATGATTAAAATATCGTTTCAGCAAAATTTCACTTCATTGAATTACTTGATTGATGGACAATTCCTTTTCAGAGCTCAACGCAAGCAACAAGCACGTCTTGTATTAATACCGTCGTCTGGCAACTTGCATGACTCCATCCAAAGCATGAAAAGCTATTTGAACGCGGTGCTGGGCTTCTTTATCCTCGAGGAGCACCTCCTCAGTGCCGGAGCGGGACTCGTCTCCAAAGACTGGCTGCTGGACACCTGGAGCATGTCTGTTACCAAGGTGGCATCCACATTGAGGACAAACACCTCACTCATCACAGACCCTACACTGATGCTGAGCATCAAGCACCAAATCATGCTGTTTATTAACGCTTTGAAGTAAGTAAATCTATTTCCACCTGGGAAATACTATATCTCGAATAAAAGTAAGTATACAATTAAAAATAGGAGGAAGTTAGCAGGGGGCAAGAATTGGTGAGGGGAAGAGCTAGTATTGTTACCGAAGAGTTACAGCTACATGATGACAAGAAAGACAGGGTGGGCCTATTATCATATGTCGAGCACAAATCCAGACCTCTAGCCACTACTAGACATTCCAACGTAAGTTAGAAAAGTCCAATAGTCCCCATTTTTGAAAATCAAATTCAAATTCAAATGTCATTTAGGTATTCAAAATTGGGTCATTAGAATAATTTTTGTACGTCAAATGATGCTACCACCGCTTCGGAAGATGCCTCGCTATGGCGGAGAAGCGGCGAAAGAAACTCCATAAATCGAATAAAATCGAACTCTAACCTCTCGATCAGCAGTCGCGCTTGCAATGCCTCGACCAACGAGGCAGTCGTATTGGATATTCTTTTCATGATTAATTGACCAATGGCAGATGCTACGGCCTGCCCACGGACCCGCTGCCCACGTTGCTGCAGGAGATGGCGGAGCACTACACGGAGGTGCTGATGCAGCGCTGGGTCGCCGTGTTCCGGGACATACTCGACAACGCTTCCTTCTTGCCTATCGAAGTGAGCACTTGAAGTTGGAATAACACTTCATAAGGAATTCGTTATTATGAGGCGTTATACATATATTCACTTTTAAGAATAATATACTATTCCGAGGAAATATTTATAACCACCTATGGGATTGTTTATAATTTTTTTGGAAGTTATGTAGTTTTCTAAAGGAATAATTTATTTATTGGGGCAGCGAGGTGACATACTTACGGTACGGGATAGTTGTAGAAAACATTTATGTTCAGCAGTGGGACATAAAAAGACAGTTCTTTATCCAATAAGTCATATGTAACTTAATTTGAA
>DWFO01000934.1:0-17599 GCA_018246595.1 Mimoniades nurscia nurscia | reverse complement strand
AGGTTTTGAAAAAAAAAAGGAAAAAGAAAAAAACTTGAATAGGCGGTACGGAGTTCGCCGGGTCAGCTAGTAGTAGATATTATTTTACAAAGTTGACAGAGAAAGATCATAAAGTCACTGACGTCACTACTTCTTATAAAGTCAATTTACACATTAATAACAATACCTTATCAATTTATTGCAACATTCCTTAGAAAATGAACAATTTACGAGCATTACCATTACCGCAAGACACCAGCGCTACCATGAGTATCAATATTTATCTTTGTGAAAACATGTTGACGAACCTTTTTATAATGTGCTACGGGTACATTAAAAATCATTATTATAATTGTTTATTATGCCATTAATCCACACCTATTGCTGGATTAGCAGCGAGAACCGAATGATAAATATATCCCTACAGATCTAAGAAGCTTTATTATTATAGTACCATTACGCTCTGTCTTTTACAGGACAGGCAGAGAGTACGGGGCGCCAAATGTCCATTCATTCTACAACTCAATAAACTATCCAGTGGCGTCACAGTGCAAACTAATTACAATATTTCGCCGCCGGCCGCCATTACGGACGCTCATTAATACAGATCTGTACTAGCGACTCGGGCGCGGCGCGAAACAGTTCGAGGGGGAAAGCCCCGTCAATCATGAACACGTACATAATACCGGCGTACTATGATTATATACCTGTTAGTATAGATTACGAACATTCCATAGTATTTAATGTATGCAATGCATACTATGTTGCGCTATGAAAATTTTACATCGTATGTGCAGTAAGTAAATAAAGTAAGTAACAAGTAGACGCCGTTATCGATTTTGTTATAATAACCAACCCGTACGCTCAGCGCGTGGATTGTAGGTATTACCCTCCTAAGGCCTTTGTCCATCAGTGAACTACAATAGTACTAATGTTATTAGTGTGCTTTAATTATACTAAGCAGTGTGATACTTTTAGTGACAATTACGGAGAGTTAAAAGTTTCCATAAACATAAGTATAGTTTCCACGACTATTACTAAATAAATTAATAACTGTGTTAGTAACTATTTCCATAACATAACTTCAGTTTCCACAGTGCTTTAATTTAGCCCCTTGCGACAACAGCGCCACCCTAATATAAGACATGCTGACAGACACTATTTGATATATAGCGATAATTCTTCTCACTTCTCTCCATAGAATTATGGTGGTACTCTGTGTAGATACGATTAAGAGTCAACGTAGTATCCGCGTCCCGAGCGGGTAATATGAGGGAAGCCAAGACGTTTATCTCGACTGTCGTAATCTAGTAAATACGGATTAATCGCCAACGCATCTGTCGGAAGTTGTCCAAAGAACTCCGACGAGGTTTTAAATACTGGCATGTAAGATAACAGCCGGATGTTGGCCGCCATTTGACGGAAACGCTGATAAAAATTTGCTATCAGCTGTCACGGAGCTTAGAGTGTACCGCTGTATAAATTAAAGATCCTTCGGTAACTGCAAACACGTCCATATTCCAAGGAAGACGCAATATATTACAATCGAACAGCTTATTTTTTTAACTATATCATTACCTACTATTGATAACGAAACGCACAATATGTTGAAAATTATCCACAGATAAATTTCAATGTATAGGTCGCGAATCAAAACAAAGAACTGTAATAATATGTCTGTTTTAAAACACATGTATAGAGGGCACACGTGGCGCCCAAAAATATTCTATTATAATTGAATATACTTAATTAAACATATATAAAGTAGGCACATATTTATATGTACACATGTAGTCATATATATACATGTTTGGTTATCATAACTCAAGGTTACTTGATCCTTACTTTAGGATCAGACAGCCGCGTGTGGAGATGTCCTGCTTCTGTCCTCCGTGCTTCCCATGTCTATTTTAAGTTACAGCTTAACTGGCTATATAGTGGGAAAGCCCATGGCCGTGAAACAGATCTTTGTCGTGTCGATAGCTGATCTGATCAGCTATCGCGGCGAAAGGATTGGTCTCAATGTCCAAAGTGCGCCGGGCAATATATGTTCGTATTGAATCCAGACATGGTCGCCGCTCGACGAGACTCCTTTCATGCACCCCATGAGATAGATAAGAAATATAAACACAAAAACTTTATTAACGCCACAATGTTATTATTATTACAATGTCACATGAAGTCCTTTGTGGACTTGTTATATTTCATGTTGTTGCTACTATGTCTATGTTTGCAGACCTGACATTCCGCGCTCACCGCTCCTTCATACACGCGCGCGGTCTCGGAGACGTCTCACTCCCACATCAATCATAATGTAATACATACAATTGTTTTATAAACTCACAATAGCATGGTGTACCTACTTGTTTATTATATGGAGCTCTTACACAAATATATACACGCATTTTAGATACTGACCGCTGATAATACTGATAATATGTTGAAATTCCCGCACGGAAATGAACTCGATAATGTTGAGTATATTGGTAACATTTGCACGATATTCCAAAGATTTCTTCTATTAACGTACTAATGTTCGACACGAGTTTCTTTCGCCGCTTTGAAATTTGTAATTGAATTTGATTAACAACCTTAACTATCGGTCTTTGATGTGTTAAAAATTGAAACAAAATAAATAAAAAAAGTAATATTTTATGTAACACTTAACATTACGCCTGTATTTGCCCGCTGAGGTGAGCAGAGGCGCGTGGCCCACCCACGTTTCACGTCTATAGATCTTTTATTCTCACCTGAATACCTGGCCAGCGTGAATTCGAATCAACGCTGCGCTCAGTGACATTCCTCAACTGTTCCGCGACACCCGATCGCCGTGACGAGTGCGAATTGACCGTCAATCTATATCTTAAAAGCGCGGTGACGCTAAGTCGTCCACATTACCGCGGAATATGTAACGTGGGATTACGTGTACTAAATATCAAACGCCAGTCGCCCGTGCAAAACATAGAAATGCACCTGATTTACCAACAATTACTTACATACTGTACTTTAGTACTTACACGTAAGTGTTTAGAAGTAACAAAATGTAACATCAGTGGGGAAGATATATTTCGCGGTACAATTTTACCAGAATTGTTTATTAATTAATCATTTCTAATGTTCGATACTCATAAACGATGATTTTAAAACCGATATTGTCAGAATAGAACTCCAACATTATGCCCAGCGTGGGGATTATGAGTAAAAACCTACCAGGGGACGTGCCCAGCTTTCCAGCGTATGTAGACCAATGATGATGATAAGTTTACCAAAATATATGCTCAAATAATCGAATTAATGCGCGCGGTAACAATTCATCAAACATTATATTATCGATAAATAAGTCGAAAAAAATGTTATAGTAATTCTGAGCTGTGAACATTTTATTTATCACCTATGTATGTGTGTTATGATAATACCACGTTGGTCAAGTGCTGATTGCAGCCTTACCACGCCTTAGAGCGTGTTATGTATACATTGAATGTCCCAAAGAATTTTATTAATTAGTATGATAATTACATTGTAAACATACGAATTGATCTTAATAGCCAAGACATAGACTGACACATCTAAATAATTTATTAAGTCCTTCGCACAAACTGCTTATAACGGCCAACGAATATACAAATAAATAACCTGGGACATCACACACCGGCATCTCATTCCAAATTAGGCAAAGCTTGTGCTACGGTAACCGAATGCTTAATCTACACATGGAAACATATGTGCTCCGGTGGTTTCGACATGTTGAGGGAATGGCTGATGAAAGAATGACGAAACAGATATACAAAATACAATGCGAATGTTGATGGACGCAGGTACCGAGGGAGATCAAGACAAGGTTTTTATGTGATGGGGACGTTAGAAGTCTCCGAAACCGGCGTGCATTTATCAAGCGACTGATGAATCTGGACGAAGCACGACAGGTGTGCAAGAATAGAGATATCTGTCACTTTGTGCTCTCTGCTTACCCCGCAAGGGACCTGCCGTGAAGATATGTTTGTATGTAAACGTACGCTCTATATGAATTTATTCTTCTACATCCAAGCACAAGACAAATTTGTGCTCGTCAAATATACATACATGGTGTTGCGTTTAAAATAAACGCAACTGGTGAAACGTGGGAGTGTACCACACTCATCTACCTATCTCTTCAGACATTACGGGCGTGATGTTACATATATATTCGTTCCGGTGGGAATCTAATCGACGAAACCCGGATCGGTAGCCGGGTTCAATGATTACTGGACCAAAGGGACTATCAGTATGTATATGTAATTGAGGCCCAGAGTGGGGTGTGAAGGAATGCTGAGCTAGATGCGCAATATTGATCTAACAGTTCGCCCGACAACCAACCCTCACCACTTGTAGCTAGAGGTGAGGTCTGATGGCTAAGTGGCCAAGGGAAAGTAGTTCTTAACTTCATACATCCGCATTATATTCTTCTTATTTAAATACCCGTTGCAGCTTTTTGTCCACTCGTAATTCAAAAATAATTCAAGATACCCTCAAATACACGTCAATTGAAAATCTGTTTTAATTGAATGTACAGTCTATTGAACGCTAAATAACATGCCTAGTCTACGTATGCATCAGATAAACTTGTGTCTGAGGACTAAATTTGTGAACGAGTACTAAAGTACATTACAGTATATGAAGGTATTGTGAACTCTTGAAAAATTTCGTGCAAGCTGATACTGTGATAAATAGCTTTGTGAATGACGTCAACCGCCAGACGGTCTATTTTATAAACACTTACGAGGGAAACAGTTTATAACAATTTTATTACGCTTACGTAAACACGTTACTTTGCCCTCATGTAGTGTTCTATACGTACATAAAGAAGTATATAAGCTGCTCCCGCTCCGGGGAAAGAATCGGGCTGGCATACAAAAGACAGCCGAGTACGTAGGGCCGTATTGATCTGGCATTCGTTTAAACAGGAAATGCCGAGATTAAGTCTCGTCGCGTCTCAAATTCCGCCAGACTGATCGGAAATGTTGAATTGGTTGGCGTTAAATTATTGGCGGGCTATTTATTAGATTTTCCTTATTAAACTTGTAATTTAAAAAATGTGAATTTAATATTTTTAACAGTAAAATAATGTGTATCGTGAATCGTATTCGTAATTATGTATTATTATCAAATATGGAATCCAAAATGCTATGTTACATGCTATGTTACAAGGCCATAAATGTCTGACTGAATACAAGAAGCAACATATGAATTAAAAAAAAATAGCGGCTTTGTGATCGTTGTCTGCAATATACATTTATATACAGACATTGTGTAACACTCGTACATATGAGTAAAACAAACAATGTGGTCATTTCAAATATGTCTTGAAATTTGCTCATTATGCTAATTATCGAGGTATGCGGCGCGATATGCTAATGTTGTGTAACGTTGTTTAATTTGTCATTGACGAAATTCGCGTGTAGTATTCCGCGTGAAAGCTATAAAATTGTTTATGTAAATTGACTTTACTAATTTTTTTTACTTACTTACCCACGCACTTTATATTAGGCTTTTTTTAATTAGCTAATGGATTAATATTTGACTTATTGCTAATCGTTATAAGTGAAGTTAGAACGGTAGAGAAAACGTAATTAATTAATTGTTTTTGTGTACTTGTACACACATTATGATATCATTATAGTAATCGCTACATATTAACGTTTTCTTAGAGTTTCCGTACAAAGCGGCATACATGAAACAGTCGATGCCAGCTTCAGCGTAAACGCATGCTTTAAATCTTAATTAGAAGTGGAAAGAGTACAAAGTCTCTTTTTTCTCATTACCTTTAAGATTATAGTTACTGTAATAGATCTAATTCGTGTCACATAAAAAATATTGACAAAGAAGCAAAAATTTACTAGTAATATATTAAAGTAATATTACTAAAAGTATTAAAATAAAAGCAAACATGTAGTCTTTAAATTACAGTACAGTACAATTACAGTAAAGTACAGTACATGTTTTAGAAGGTATGAACGGAAATCTGTAAGGTTTTATTTAATTAATTTTAGGGTATTAGTCAAACATATTACATTATATTAAGTTTAAACTTTCTGTATTCCACTTACTATGCTACATCCTAAGCCTCTCTTAAAGGAACTTTTTGAAAGTTAACAAAACCACGTCTCCTAATATATTTATTAATGTGTATCAGTCTAAATTCACGCAGAAATGTATAGGGCTGTTAACAATAACTTACAGCTACCTACAGATATATAATTTGGGCGGCTATTAGGCCTAATTAATTTGTATTCGCCGCGTTAGGAGCGGCTCGAGGTCAAATTATAAATGAGAAACATCCATTTCTTAGTCGTTCGTATGGAAATTAATACTACGTATTAATTGGACTCATTGCGAATATTTAAACAAATTAACTTCTTTGAACGAACACAAAGGAATGATTCCGTTCGTGACTGGGAATGATATCATCCGTTAATTCAAACATGGTTTTTCTGTATATAGATTAGTTATACAAATACAATGCTAAGCTCGAAGAACGATCTTTACTCAAGAGCTTAGGTTGGTAATTAAAATATATTTATCCCACTAAAGTTTGATTCCTCAGACGGTATCAGCCATATTAGGTAAAAATGACAAAGGTTTTTAGTCCAATGCCAAAAGATTCTGTTCTGACGTGAACCGGAAGTACATTAAGTCTACATTGATTTTACCTTCAAAGCGACCAATTTCACAATTAATATCCGTATGTTTTACCCGAGTGTTAAAGAAACGGTAACGGATCGTTGACCCAAGTCAAAAGCGACTTGAGTTCCGATAACAATATAATAAATATACCTACATGTCTATCAGGTGTAATAGAACGCCAAAGCAACTGGACTTTGTTAACTGCGAATTGAATTACAATAATTTACACTTATTTCATAAATAAAAAGCATCGAAAAGTGATAGTGCTTCCGTGACGAGCACCGTAACTTTGGTGACTTACAAAGCTGGCGCCTTACATTCCTCCAAGTTTACGCATATTCTTAACATCAATAACAAATCAAATTCGTTTCATACTTTATTTATTACTTACAGCGTCGTAACAAGCGAAGGAATGATATTGAAGAAACAAATGAATGATATAATTTTGATATTCTAACGTTAATGACAAGAATTAATGTTATTATTTGCCTAAGATGTTTGAAATATATCAGAGACATTATTCGGTCGTCTCTACCTACCCTACGAGGGGCTTGGCATGATGTTATAATAATAAAACAAAGATATGATTATAATTAATTATCAGCACTATTGTATAAAATAGTCAATGCAGTATTTAATTGTACTTTATCAAAACTGTTTCATTGATAAGGTGTTCAAATAGAACTTAACATTACTCATTGAGCTAGATAGTATCGGGTGTTGAGTTTTATCAACTAACCTGAAACAACTCTGTGTACTGTGCACGCACCAGTCGCTGTAATTTACTTACTAACCGAGGTACTAGCCATTAGAGTAAAACTATTGATGGCCAGCGAGGCTGGAATAGGCGTAAGTGTTGCCAGTCACGCGAATTAGAGCCCCTGGAGACTCGATAACAATATATTGATTGAAAATAAGTGTCTGGAAATGCCATTAGGAACATCTCAGAGCCTCGAGTCGGTGGATGGGACCTGATTTGTTTTAAATGCGCTCGCCTGTATACTAGTAATCCAAGTTTCGCGCCTTATAAAGCTTGGCTTTTTTTAGTAGAAAAGGCACGGTAATAGGCTTCACAAGCAAACAATGGAATTGAAGTAGCCCCTTGTAACTCTCCTAGGCTTGTTCACACGACTGAAAAAAGAATGGGGAAATGTTCGAATTAGCAGGCTGTTCGCCGCTTTGTTATGACAAAGAACAAAATTATTTACATATTAACAATCGCTTGTTTAAAATCTATATATCTACATGTATAAGTATATGTTATATGTATGTATGTATACTAGCTGACACTGCACACGTTGTTCTGCAGTATAAATTATTTCTAGTGAGTGTTTTGGTTATTCAATGGGAAATAAAGAATCTATTGTGTCCTCGAATGTTTTAAATGCCTACCAAAAACATAAAAATCTCAAAACAATCGCTTAAAACCCATTCAAGGGAGTTTGTCGACTAACACTGTAACACGAGATTGTTGCTTATTAGATTTATTTTATCAACCGTATGGTTATAATAATATAGACTCACTTCGAATCTACTTAAGGATCAGACGGCCGTATCTTCCAAAATGTTCAATGTGAATCCAATGAGAAGAAATTTTTTTGAATGCATTTATAATTAAATGACCTTACCTTTTGTTCACAGATGGATGGCTCCCGTGAGTCTCGCGGTCCACGCCCCGGGGGACGACATGGTGCCCACTGTGAACAGCATCAGATACCTCCGCGACTGCCTCGGCAACGACCTCATCCGCCAGTTCGTCACTTTCCACGTCTTCTTCGCCAACAAACATATACCCAACAAGGTTGGTATTTGAAAATAATAGATACAGTTGTAAAACAAATCGGTGTGTGCATTGTTTGCTATGATGCTAATAATTTATCGTCATCAGTTATTATCAGTGATTTTGAGTTATTACTTTGATAAATGATATTTATATTAGTAATTACCTTAAAAATTCCGTTGATTATACGCGATACACGTTGAATAATAGAGAACTTTCATTCCTATAATTAAAAGACAACAATAGATTTTCAATTTTGTTTTTATTTTAGATTCCAGATCCAGAAGGCTTTCTCTCAACTCCTTACAACTGCACCACCCAGCCACCTTACAACGTCAACGCAAGCACCACATACATGAAAATCAAGAGTCTATTGTATCCAGTGAATGTTGCCAGAAACATCGCTCGAGATGCCGCACTGACTCACTTTGTGCTGCCATCGGATATAGAATTGTACCCGAGCCCGAATCTGATACCGCGGTTTTTGAACATGATCGCAAGGAACGCCAAGCCACTGAACACTTCCCAAAATCCAAGAGTTTTCCCGATCAGCATCTTCGAAGTTGATGCCAAAGTTCGAGTTAGTTCATTTTACTTTCTTGTTCGTTGTTTCAATAAATACTTTAACATCTCGCCAGCAGGCAGAGTAGTTCACAATTAACCAGTTATGTTTTACGTCAGACCACGGATTAGGGGCTCTAGTCTGGTCTAAGAAATTTAGTTTCCGTGCTAATACTGAGAATTACGAGTTATACAAAACCCATTAACACTTTGCCCGACGCGGCTATCGAATCAAGGACCTCTTGTTCGACAGTCGCGCTTGCAACCACTGGATCAATGCGACTGTCAAAATGAACTGAATACTTTTCATAGGTACACAAAAAGAACAATTTATATGTCTATGGACACAGAAATGCATGGAAATTATTCATGTTACTGTTACAGCCGATAAAACTATTACGAAACTAGTTACCGAGATGCGCTCTTTCCGGTATGCATAACACGTTATTTGAAATGCCAACAGGCGAATGGCCGTAAAAAAGGAAAGATACTGCATAATAAATTACAAAGTAAATGGTTCCCGTCTGGTCACGCGTACGGTTAAATACTCTGTCTCGTCTGTAGCCATTAAGACTTTTTGACCATCACTCAACTGTTTTTTACGCAAACTATTTCACAATTAGTTACGATTAAAAACTACCTTATCATGTTTGCAAATGTTGTTTTTATTTTTATCGGGCTGTTTTTATGGGGTTATTTTAAAGTGGAGGTTATCTAGGGCTTTCAATATACACAGAAGTGTTATCGGCTCATGCTGTATCCAAAACGGTTTTCGGACAATCCATACATATTTATAAATCTACATTAACAATAACCGTAATAATAAAGTTAATATCTTTATTATGTCTGAAACAAATCATTAAAAAAAAACTTACTGTTTTATATTGGACACGAACTAAATCTTATTAAACATACTGTTAATAATTGCCCATTATATCGTACTTTTGTATACTGTGTAAACAATACTATTTTTACTTCTCACATTGAGGATACAGAAACAACGAAAAGTACATTTGTTTATCGTCCAATATCGATCCAGACTGTGTAAAATAAACGTACATGAGTCGTACAAAAAAGTCTTGGCACAGTACTCCACATTAAGCGAACTGATTTATCCTTCAAGCGCCTTCTAATGGACTGAACACTTTTATTAGGCTCGATTTATTTATAGATAACGAAAGTACCATCACATCGTTCATAGAAATAAGTAATATATATGTATTTCGATAATTCGACATTTCGGTATTGATATCTACTATAAAAAAAATTATTCAAGAAACTATGTTAGGCTTGGGACAATATTTTGGGTCAACATAATATAGTACCTATGTATTTTAAAATATTGTAAAATACTGTACAACATCGTAATTTGAAACGACTGCAGTGAGTGCTATTTTGAAATTACAAAAAAATCACACTGCAGACCCATTGTACGAATGCACAATTTGGATTAACGCCAAAATGTTGAAAATAATTTTACGCTAACATCGACAACTGTTCACAGGAACGATTTTGAAAGTTGGTTATTTCAGGTGCCATCGAATAAGACGGAACTACAAGCGATGTTGGCGAAGAAGACCGCCATACCGTTCCATAAGTACGTCTGCCCCAATTGCCACAACATACCTCAGGGTCAACAGTGGATGTCTGCGGCGGAAACTAATCGTAAGTGCCGGCGACCTACTTTTGCAAATTGATCGTCTATAATTGGACGCGCGTCATGGAACATGATCGAGTGATTTAATACCAATTTTGAATTACATGTTACGAGTGTGTTGGAGTTTGTTTTGACGTCTTCTGACATTCAAACTGCGACAGATTAAATGCTTGCTATTCAAACTTCTTCACATTAGTTTAAATTATTTGTAATGATATTTGAAATACAAAGTGTTGATCCTAAGTAATTAATAATTAATTTATCCACATTTCGTAAGTCAACGAATCCATATTGAATCACACTGCTGTTACTCGTAGTTTTGGGCCTCATAGTTTCTATAAGATACATATATTATACTTCGTAATATTATAAATTCTAATATGTTACCCATGAAAACAATTTATAAATCAAAAAATCTGTATTTACATGAGTTCTTTCCAATACATTATTGCGTAATTACAATAACGTGCGACCTAAAAATGTCTCAGCGGGAATTGAAAAACATGTATCCATCAGCAGTAGAACGCGAACAAGAAACTGTGCCTCGTTTTCGCATATCTAATTGCGACGCAGAGGTAATTAATCTCCTCGGTGTTAGTGTCGTGCGCTATTTATGCTGAGGCAGTATGGCGTGGCCGTCGTATGGGGCATTCTAATTGTGTATTATGGTTCAGTGACCGCGCCTTGCAGCCCGTTCCCAGACGGCCGGCTTAGAGTTTAACTTCTTACGCCAATTTACAAAATTGCAAGCAGCGTGTGCCTCGCTTCTAACTGTCACCTGCTTGTTTTGAGAGTTCACATGGCAACGTCCACATGCGATATATATGTGTGTATGTTAGACGGTCGTAGATAATGTCTAAGTCGAGATAACGTCTAAGCAGTATATACGAGTACGTACCGTTTAAATGTAGATGGAAGTGAATTCGCTTGTTTTATTGTTTAAAAAAATGCAAGCGGATTAGGAATCGGATTCATAAAATAAGTGGACAGTACAGGTTAAAAACTTTTGCACTTAACTTCAAATATACTGTCCGATATCTGAGAAAATTATTTTACAATACTCATAGAAGTGTTTCGCCCTGTATCACACGGAACATTTGCATGCTTAAGCGACTTATATAAAAATCTAGATGCATGTTTAACATGTAAGATTGAAGATAATTGCGTCGGAAGTTACAAGTGATGTATGCTGCGTGTAGGAATACACCTACATACTTCGTGTATTCTATTAAACGCGGAACAATGCTAAATAACTTTTACTTAACTATTAACATTGTATGGTTGGAGTTTAAAGGTGCGTCTCCTTTCAGAAATGGACGTATTTCACGTTGGTAAACGACGGGGTAAATTTGTTCACTGGGAGCCGATCTTTATTGGGACGCACCAGGATCCCCACTACGACGAGAGACTGAGCTGGGAAGGGAAAAAGGACAAAATGACACAGGTAATTGATAAATAGCAATAATTCATTGTCCCGATTTAGCGGATAGAAAATAAGGAACTTTTATTTTCAATAAATCGCACAGGCCAAAAGAGCGGAGTCAATATCAATGGTGTTTTTTGTACCCCATCGGTAGGGTTTATAAAAGTGATGAAAACAATAATTTACACCAGTATAATTTTCACATTCATGATATCTATTTATACATTATCATATATCAAACATTGAATATTTCATTACCTAGGTATTAAATGATATTGAAATAATAACTTAATCTTCCAGGGCTACGTCCTCTGCGTACAAGACTACGACTTCATGATATTAAACAACGCCTTCCTTATCCACAAGCCGGGGATTAAGCGGTACGTGAAAAACGCCAAACGCGACGCGATCGCCGGCCGGCAGTCGTCATTCGTCAAAAATGTCATCATGCCGGAACTTAAGAAGCTCTTCGGCACCAGGAACGGCTGCGCCCTCTAGCCGACGCCTCCGCAACCATTGGCGCGATACTGGAGAGGCTAGTTGATAACGACTGAAATATCATCAACGTAATGTTATAAATCTGGTTATAGCATTGCTCCAGCCGTCAAGTTAAAACGTATTCGTGCAATAGACATTTTGGAAAGTGATTTTTGTTAAAATTTTTATTAGCGAAGAATGTTTACAAAAACCGTTTTCATTCATTGTTGGCGGAAGTTGGCAAGAATGTTTACAAAAACCGTTTTCATTCATTCATTTTTAACACGCCAGCACATATTAGGTGCATTTATCGATCCAGTGTTTTTGTATAAAAATTTATGTATATTTTCGTACAAACATAACATTTCAATAGCCACATTAAAACCTTCCGAAGATTAATGTCACGAAACCACTTACTTCGCTGGTCAATGATAATATAATAGTGAATTAAGAATGCACGACGTAACAATAATCAGTTATTATCAAACAACTCTTCAAGTTATCGGTTATTTCTTGTTCGTTGTTGTGTAAATAACCATTGAACCGTGTGTCACGGAAAGAACATCGACACGTGTCACGTACACAGCGAGCGATCGTGTTACAGGGTTGCCGAATTATCCGCCTGAATTTTTGAGATTTTACAGACGATAGTGTCGTGTCAATGTAAGGAATTGAACATATCATTAAAATGTATTCTAATAACAATTCTTTGAGGCTTTAAATCCGTCGTCTCCAATCGGCAGGGTTGTTCTCGAGTGCCTAACGATATACGACCAAATGTTATTGTTATTAACACCACAATTGTAATGTTTATACCAAATGTTTGAATTGGGGTCAAAAATAGACTGTGTTTTGTAACACCGCGGGCCTATATTAACCCTTAAGATTTCCAAAAACAAGTCTAGAAGAATTCATCACCCATCTTTAGAACTTCCTTTGATTTTAGCTTTAGTACTTGTAAATATTTTTTCGGCGTTACATTTCCCAGTTTGGCTATAGTTAAGAACGTACTTGACTCTACATTTAAGTACTTCTTTTCATAACAAACTAGGTATATAATTATTGAATAATTGTATCGGCTATATATATATATATACTCGCGAACTTATATAAACTTGCATTCGTTATAAGCATGATTATAAATCTCATCATTATATTATTTATAAGCTAATTTTTATATCGTAACATTTACAAGTGTGATCTGCTTAATATAATAAAATAAATATTTTTAAAACGTATAATTATGTAGGGGTATATGTTAAATAAAAAGCTGGATTCCTGAATTGCATTTTAATTAATCATAATTAATTAATCATATATGTATCTTGTAAGGACTAGATATAGTTTGTGTTATGGATGTAAGTCACTATATTAATTCGATTAAAAACGAGTGCGAGTCCGAGCTAGACTTTTATAGCGTAGCTGTAATTCTTCATAATTATACGGTGTGAATTTGTATAGGAAACCATAATCAAGTAATAATCTCGTCTTTTAAACAACATCCGGTTCGTGTTTGATTGCACCTGCTACGTCATCTCTATTGGAGCCCGCACGAGGACCTCCCCAAACGAGATACAGAGATACACATGGAGGTTATTATTACTTTGTTATGGTAACAGTAATAGAAATTAAATGAATACAACAATTTGTAATGTTTATATTAAACTTTAACTGCCTAAGTATGTGTATTCATATGTAGTACGATGGGCCTTATTGTATGTGTATTTTAATTGTATTATTGATACATCGTATGTTATAAATTAATGAATGTACATTGACACATCAGTGATTAAACTCACCACGTTCGAAAACTAGTTTTAAGCGATCATTTATTTAGTTTAGTTTTTCTTCTTACGTATCTATCTATATTCGGCTATCAATTCCGGTGACTTATGCTTTGTATTTATTAATTTAATTATACATAATTCTTAGGTAATACGTTTCTCGCGTTTTAATTAAGTTTGAACAAGCGAACATTCAACATTTTTATACATATTTTATTTAATTGCCCACAATGATTGACACAATATTATTTTGTTTCAAATATTTTGACATATCTATACATATTTTGTTTCATATATGGTTGGACCGAATTAATTCACAGCACTTGGAGATTCATGTACGCGAGATTATATCTTACTAGTTCAATTTCCATAGGTTTATGTTAGTTGTAATTAATAGTAAATAAAGGGTGATTGGGTTACGGCAAACGCATGTGGTGAGTTTTCACTTATAGGCAACGTGTGCCCTATAGTTTATAGACGCATATGCGAATGTATCGCGGTGCGGTCGTTTACGAAAATATATTTATCGATGCGTATTATCACGCACATAAATACACTATACTCACATTAACACTTTTGATGCATACGAACGTGAAAATGTTATTTTTGTAAACGCCTTTTGAGATTACTTTTCAATTCATATATACACAAGTACTTCGCAGGTGTTCGTTTCCGGTCAATGAATAGTTTTGAAATTGAATTTGTCTTCATTCATTTGTTTTATCTTGCCATCGACAAATAAATATTAAAGTTCCTGATATAAATCTGCTCCAAATAGTGTATTTATGTTTGTGACTGTACTAGTTTTATAAGTAGGAAAGTATATTATCTTGGTATGTGAATATTTCATACGAATCTACATGCAACGTGTATTCAAAATTAAAATATTATAAAAGTATACATTAATGTTTTTTTTTTACAGTGTTCCGTTTTGTCTTTCCATAAAACGTTTCATAGATTGAATAAAACTTCAAACTTTACCAATCGACAGAGTAAAATAAAAACTCGTAGATAAGAAGAGTAAAGGAAACGGTAACATTAAAGAATATGAAACAAATTTAATTAAAATACTGGTTATTGATTATAGAAGTCATTTTAGAAAATACAATTGTATCCAATAAAAGCGTTCGGTAACTTCATTTTAGATAATATGAATAGAATAGAAAATTGACTGCCTCGTTGGTCGTGTTGGTTGCAAGTGCGACTGCCGAAAGAGAGGTCGTGGGTTCGATTCCCGGGACGGGCACTACTAAATTTTCTAATTTAGATTTTCTAGTAGTTGGTCAGAGTCTGGATATGTGCCCGGTGTACGGTGGACGTAAATGTAACTGGTGAAATGTGGGAGTGTTCTACATTTCTCTACCTACCTCTTCGAGGATTATAGGCGTGACGTTACGTTATGCCTCGAAAAGAGTTTTCAAAAGTTACCTAATTTTATATACAGACGATCTCAATTCTAAATACCCAAAGAGAGTAAAACTAACGTACATAATTAAAAAATTGCAAATAAGGCTTGATAATAACATGTGCGTCGTAGGCATTATAAGCCTGTGAGAGATAGTAATTCTATAGTTGAATGCGTAGTTAATTTAAATAGTAAAGTAGGTGACAATGTTAATACAAAAAACTAATTAGTACACACTGCATACTAATGTACCGTTATTTCGTTAAATCTCTTGAAACAACAGTTATTAGGCAATATAATGCTTGGTTATATGTTGCATTATGTCACGAAGAGAGAGCTTCATGCGAATATCATGTAGCTGTCTCTTTATTGTAGGATATCTACAACATTACGACTATTATGACAGCTGTTACATAGTATCAATCATCCAATGTACATGATATTTTTTGTATACCAAGAACAAAAAGAAATTTGACGTTCAGGTCCATTATTTTAAAAACGAGAGATTATAAAATCGGTTTTCATCTAAGTGTATTTTTTTTTCAAATTTTGGTGGCACAATTGTTATAATTGCTTATAGTTATTTAAGCGACAAACGGTATTTTTCGAAAGCATGTAGAGCTATATTATGATATTCAGTGGCCTCACATCCGCTTCGGAACCCTTTTATAAAATGTTAACTTTTTAACTACCTAGTTATTATGTTAGATATTGCATTGTGACGTTATGTAACCTAACTTTAACATTGAGGTTCACAATAAAGTTGTCAAAGGTCACTTGCCTCGACATTCTTATAATTTAAAATTAAAAACGATAATATTTAATTACAGGAAACTCCTATTACTGATACATATTTATTGTTACAATACTCTGTCGAGAAATTGCATAAAGATACACTTTTTTATTAGGTAATATTTCTTATAAGTTAATACATAGTATTTATTTCAACTTTAAATTATATTCAACTTAGATATTTATTAAAATTAAACCGGACTAAACAATTATATGTATACAGGTATATTTTATGTACTCATACAATTATTTTTTTTACTCATACAATTATACTCATTATACAAAATTTATAATCGATTAGAATGGAACCCACGACCCCGGCTCAGCAGTTACGGTCACCACACACAGAACCAATGGGTGCTGCTAAATATACATCAAATACAACTTGCTCACTGCAGTAATGAAATGCGTATTTAATACTGAAACATGTACATTTAAACAGATATACAGAAACAGAAACAGTTATAAACGTAATCTACGTGGACTTCCGCGTGACGAATTGTACATATGAATTGAAATTAACTCCAACAAGGCTATAACGCATTATCATAACAGAGTTATAAATTCCATTTATTCTAAAGCATCGATTCGAGACAAAACGTGCACACAATTTTAATTGAATCGATGAGTAATCAAAACTAATGAGAGTAACAGAAAAATATATTTTTGGGTGACCAAACGATTTCGACACCTCTCAATTCTTAAGTATGCTTGAGCTCTTGGCCTGTTATCTTCTTCCAAAGGTAAGAAGAGCGCTATGCAAACTCTTTATCTTTATTTATATATAAATAAAAATGATCCCCTTAATGCGTTGCTGAGCGCAAAAAGAACGGCTCAACAGATTTGGCTGACTTCTTTTTTGTTGTGTATTATGAAGTCTTAGAGAAAAAACGTAATAAATATGAGGAAAATAGTAAAAACATATCGTTATGTTTACGTTCCACTTTGGAATAGGTGGTGAGTCATTGCCATACTCTGGGCACATATCCAGTATCTGAGCTAACGTAACATCATGCCTGTAATCCCCGAAGAGGTAGGCAGAGGAATGCAGAACACTCCCACGTTTCACCGGTTACGTTTA
>DWFO01000933.1:0-17599 GCA_018246595.1 Mimoniades nurscia nurscia | reverse complement strand
CACAATAACCATTTTTTTATTTAAAAATCTTGAATTTTTTGGACTACGCGTTTCTTTTACTCATGCTATTAATCCTTATCAAAATAAATTATTTCATCATTAAGTACAATTTATGTAGATAACATTTGGTCTTTGAATGATCCACGCAGGCGGAGCCGCGGGCGACCGCTAGTAAATAATAAAGACAAAATGATTTATTAATTAGTTCAAAACATTTACTTAAATTCGGTTATTAGACGTGGATTTGTTTAGTGTCGATATCAGAATATTCGGTATAGCACATATCGCCACTGCCTAATAAGGCGATGTTAAAAATATACGTATGAAAAGAAGTAATGAACTAAGAAAGCGATCCTCGATGAACCAGTTCGCGTAGTTCACCCAACGGAGCGCTTTTTCCATCTAGTTTTTGCTTCCTGACCGAACATTTAAGAGTTTAAAAATTTGCTTTTTGAATATTGTTTTAATTAGCTACCCAGTACGTATTTACATAATTCAACAAAACAATTCGCCCCACAGATATCATTCGTTTCAATTGCTGTTTTTATGATACAATAATTATGAATTATGTATAAAACCATCTACACTAAAGACACGAACGGAGTCGTACAAATCTGTAATGTTTATATATAGTTATAAAAGAAGTAACATCACGCCTGTAATCCTCGAAGAAGTAGGCAGAGGAGTATAATACACTCCCTTGTTTCTCTAGTTACGTTTACGTCCAACTATGGAATATGTGGTGGAGTAGGCTACCATGTGTACAGCAATAAAAAGCAAGTTTGCTAAGTTAGTCTTAATAAGTAACGTATCATAACATCTATAATTCCCGAAGAGAATTAGGTAGGCTGAAGAGTGTCGTGCACTCCCAAGTTCGCCAGTTATGTTTACGCCCTACTATGGAATACACGAGTCTATTGCCATCCACCTGGCATATATCCAAGCTCTGAGTGACTAGTAGAAAATCTAAATAGGTAAAAACCAATATGGCCCAACCCAGGACCTCCTAAAAGGCAGATGCACCTGCAAGCAACATGACTAACAAGGCCGTCACATCTTGTAAGCCACAGGGGAAATAAAATATGCAAAATGACAACATTATATTTATTTTAAAATCTTCGGTGTAATGTAAACTGTGACTACTTAGGATTATAATCATTTAACTTTAATCATCTATAGTGTTTTTCTCATATTTTGTGGTTGGAAGTGGTTAACTATGTTGATCCACCAGCTGTCTTCTACACCTTTTGTAAATTCTCTGATAAATCTGTAGTTCAGGATGAATATCTTCTCTTGGAGATCTGATTGCACACTGCAAAATAAGATTCTAATTAGTATTTGATGTGTATACTGCAAGTTTATTTATTCCAAAAAACTTCAACAAAATGTGATTTGTGACAGTTTTTTAAGTACAGTACTGAACAGTACTGAAACAAGTGGTACAATTATAAACACAACACAGTGGTACAATTATAAACACAACACAGTGGTACAATTATAAAATTCTTATTAACTTTACAAACTACAATCAACTTGAATTTACAGTTCCCACAACAAAACACACTACTGGAACACTAAAAAATTTGTGGGCTACTTCCCCAAGATGAAGAGCACATTTTATGTAACTGTGTTGCACCTATAGCTGCTTGTATAGAAAGTAACTACTTGTAAGTGGCTTGCCCTAACTATCTATCAGATGGTGTATCTGATGAGACTGTAGTTAACACAGTTTATTAAGATTTATTAAATGTTAGATATATTATTACGTTATATTAATACATAATAAATATTTCTACTTTTTACTTTACATGTATTAATAAATGTTGCCTATTATACACATTGACATTTTTAATTTTATTTAAAATCATGTATAAAACATATAGACCATGAACTTAATTGAGTAAACTGAACAAGAATACATTTCCCAACTCTGTGCTGGGATACAGGTTGTCGTAAGGAGAGAATAAACCCAGCACTGGCAGATTGCAGTAGAGGGGTTGTCTGTCTTGGCACATCTAAAAGCCCTGGTAGCTTATGGGCAGCAGTACAAATGGTGTGTGTAGCTGTGCTTTGTAATCCCCAACCTGCAGGCCTACCATGGGGATAATGGACATAACCCTTCAAGGGAGGCCTATGTGCAGAGGTCAACTGGAATAGCTAACCCTTTTTCAGTGGAGAGCTACATGATAACTGCTAGTTGAGGTGATTTAAAGCTTACCCCACAATAACACTCAGTATGTTTTCATTGAGCAATACATCGTTGTTTGTGTATATTTCCAAGTCTCCAACTTTGTGAAATATCCCATAAGCTACTATAATATCCAGTTTATTTATAGGTCACTTGTGATCTGAACAACATGACATCTACAATAATGTAAATTTAATGTTGTAGTTATTTTTGATTTCTAAATGATACATGTTTAAATTTAGATAAAAGCTTATTCATAAGAACATTACCCAACCGATATTGGGGGTACATCTCCAGTGTCTTGCATTTGTTTAAGCCCCTTCAAAACATGGTAGCACATTGTAATTTCCACCCAGCGTTTATCTGATTCATCAAACATTACACCTACCTGTAATAAGCATAATGATTCTTATAATAAGCTGCAAATATAAAATTTAATATCATGTGTTCAATTTCCAGTTTCTATATAAAAATATTGCAGTGTGCATTATTGGCCAGTCGAATCTTAATCCATTTAACTACTGTGCTTAGGATATGGCGTTACCACAAGCAATATCATAAATATGTTATACTGACATACATACATCAGTAAGATAATATATCTATGAGCAAATTAATTTGTACATAGCTCTGAAGTCCACAAATAGTTATTTATTACATCATATTCGGGAAATGTAGTTCAAATTAGGCCGATTGAAAAAAAAATATACAGTGTGAATCGATGTAGATTTAGCACTACTAAATACAGGGATGAGTCAGTCATTTTATCATTACATGAGAACTAAGAAAGATTTATTTTAGGTCATTTTATTCATACAGTTGCTTATTTTTAGTAAGCTTATATGACCTGTGGCATATGTAGTTTATGCTGGAACATTTAAGCTCACCTGGTAAGGGAAACAATAGAATATGTCATCTTTATTAACAGCTAACAATTGTCTCTGTGACACAGACAACTGTGAAACCGCTGACTTCAATACAGAAATGGCATCTTTCTCCACTAGACCATCAAGTGCTTTGAAATCACTCCTTTGGAGGCTTTCTGAAACAACCTGACAAAAAGTGTTAAGGATATTGAAGGCTTAGACATTTAATTTACAAATAATCTCTTTTAAATTAATACATTTAAATTTGAATTTCAATTGACAATGTTTAGAATAATAATTAACTCAAACTGAAATTTACATTCTAAATAAATTACAATGAATTTTTTAAAACAATAATGTTTATTGTCTACTATTATTGTCTACTAAGAAAAATATTGTGGATGTTTGAAAAATCTCTGCTGGAATCATTCTTAGAAAATTCAGAGATTTTAAATTATGAATGTGTCTAAATACAGTTTGAAAATATGTAATCTGAGTCACCTTCTGCCTCCAAAAAAAGCTGTACAATTGCAGAAGAGAAGACTTCACAGTATAATTATATTGTTAAGAAACAAAAAATGGATCAAATTATCATGGTCAAGAATAACGCTGACAAAAATAAGGCGTAAGTTTTCTAACCCGGTGTACACGTATGAAGAGAGTGATGAAATCAGACAAAACACAGTGAATCCGTAAGAATAGATATTCGGGACTCGGTAATATCTGCCTACCCTATAAGAGAGCTGACAAGATGATATAGTAATAATAAGTAGAAGGATATACCTGAACAGCATGTTTCGAAGCTTCTATAAATTCGGATAAACTAAATTCTTGATCAAAATAAGGTCTGATGATAAAGTTCGCAAACATCCAATTCTTGATAAACTTAATGAAAGACGGCCACACTACAGGTGGAAATTCCATTAACTGAGGCAGTCTTTGGGCTCCCGATGTCCCTGTTCGATCGTCGCAGTAATTTTTAAGTTGTATAACAGGACATGTTGAGGTTACAGGAGTAAGTAATTTTTTGTAAGAAATTTTGTCACATAACCTAAATGTCCGGGTAGTTAAAACTTTTCTGAAGGCCAAGTTCATATTTCGATTTGTGGAAAACAAGTTCTTTACTTAAACAGATGAAGACAAAGACAGCGAAACATGAATTGTGACTTTAAGAAATTAAATATAAACATAAAATTAAACATTTGTTTTCTCCAAATTTTTGGATATTTCCAACTGTCTGTCAGACTATTAACCTGTTGGTTGGCTTAAAGTAATTATTTTGAATATAACCGATGTTGTGATTGGGTATTTTTTACTTATCATTTGTTTCATTGGTTCAGTTCAGTGATCAGTGTGTCAGTAGCTTTATTGTTATTTAAAAGTGCACAGATTTCTTCAGCATACAGCCATAAATAATTTTATATTTAAGTGTCAGTCTTAATGTACAATAATTCATTAGGTAATAGTACCACCATAAATTCAAAGACAAGTAAGTATTCAAAAGTAAGGACAAGAAACATTACTAACAATGTAGTCATGGAAGTTTACATTTCGTAATATATATTGCTACTATTATTACTTCAATAAGTTGTACGTTTCCGTTTATATCGGGACTGTCAAATTTTTCGGGACAAATTACAAATTTCTTCAACTGTCAGTGGTCACAGCCGGTCGCAGGTGTGATACAACAGTTGTTTATATTTTACGGACAAATAATTGTGAAATACTTAGATCAGATAGATATAATTATAAAAATGGATGATCAAGTTTGTCCTCGTTGTAAAACAACAAAGTATAGAAATCCATCTTTGAAATTGATGGTGAATGTATGTGGCCATGCTTTGTGCGAAAGCTGTGTTGATTTACTGTTTTTAAAAGGTACTAGCATTACTTTATTATTATTTGTCTATCAGGGAATGCATATTTGTAATCAAATATCAAATAAATAGATAACTTATTTGAATGTGCGTTGCATGATCACAATTTACAATCAAATGACCGAGCTATTTTTCAGGCTAATTAAAAAAAAACTGATATGGACTAGGGGTCAAAATGACTAAGAAATATAATTTTTCCTTGAGAGCCTTACAAGGTTTCAACAAATTTGATAGTTATAATATGGTCAACATTGTCACAGCCTACATTGGTCCTCTGCTACATACATCTATGGCCCTGCCCTAGTGGATGCCATCACA
This sequence comes from Mimoniades nurscia nurscia, assembly GCA_018246595.1. NCBI lineage: Eukaryota > Metazoa > Arthropoda > Insecta > Lepidoptera > Hesperiidae > Mimoniades > Mimoniades nurscia. The sequence goes on along the minus strand of DWFO01000933.1, from coordinate 12,350 downwards.
CAGATTGCTGCATCTAGTTTTTACAAATTATGTATTAATAAGTTTATATATTACTAAGTTCACAAATATAAAACTTGTCAGCAGTATTTGCTGATTGATGGATTAGTGATGTGTGTGCATCATAAGTAAATTTAATTCTTAAAACCAATATTGAGTGAAAAGTTCGGTCTGTTTGAATCAATTGAATTGTTTGAAAGTCATTGATATTTTAAAGATATTTTTCTCATTTTTACAGGATCTGGATCTTGCCCTGAATGCAATGTACCACTCCGTAGAAGTAACTTTAGAGTGCAGATATTCGAAGACCCTATGGTGGAAAAGGAAATAGATATAAGGAAGAGGGTTCTTAAGGATTATAATAAAAAGGAAGAAGATTTTGCAACCATAAGGGAATATAATGACTATCTAGAAGAAATTGAATCTATAGTATACAACCTGGCCAATAACATAGATGTTGTAGGAACAAACAAAAAGATAGAGCAATACAAGAAAGAGAATAAGGAAATTATAATGAAAAATAAGGCTAAACTTGGTGAGATTGTTATTTTTCAGTAACAAAGAAAAAATTATGATAGCTATTTTTGTACCTTAACAGTGTTGTACAAAGAGAATTGTGAATTTAGTTTTTTTATTTATTATGTCTATTTTGTTGGTTAGCAGTAGTAAGTATAAGTTGGCAGTAGCAGTAGTAAGCCTAAGTTGAAATCCTGCATCAGACACTACTGGATTTCTCTATCATAGATTTTCTAGTAGTGGTTCAGAGTCTGGATATGTTCTTGGTATATGCAATACATTCACCAGCTATTCCATAATGGGACATAAATATAACTGTTGAAACTGGATTATAGGTGTGATGTTCCATCCTTAAAACAGGACCAAATTAAGTTACAGAAATCCAAAAGTGCCCAATCCGGGATTTGAATCTAAGACCTGTCAATCTGCAGTCACACTGGCAACCAACACAACTAATAAGGCAGCCTATAGTGGTTAAAAAAAAGGAAAGTAAAAAAGTAAAGATTAAATTGATAGCATGTCAGTCTGTTTTCAGGTCAGAAAGAATTGGAATTAGAAGAAATATTAGAAATAGAAAAGCAAATGGAAGAACTCAGAAGAGCAGAGGTAATAAGAATGGAACAGGAGGCCAAGAAACAAAAGATCAGGGAGAAAGAGGCTCTCATTGATGAGCTTATGTTTGCCGATGGGGATGCTAAAGATATATTGAATACATTTGCACAGACAATTGCAAATAAACCAGAAGCAGAAATAGTTCCTGTTGTACCCAAAGTATGTGATATTTGTTTGTCTTAATTACGATCAATGATTCATTGCTGAATTTCGTGAGAATTACTTATTAAGTGAGACAATGGTGGTGTTTGCCACAATGGTATTTATCAACCTCAGAAAGATGAAGTTTAGTCACACAGCACTAGATTAATTTATATTATGTAGGCTATTAAGTTGGTCAATTGTTTTTGAAGTTCATTCATAATTCCCTGTGAATGGCTCTGGCCGGAACAGGATGTGATGGTGTTTGTTAAAGGACCCTTGTATCCAGCTTATGATTAATATGATAGTGAAGAAAACTGTTTACTTAAATATTTACATGGCATTTTCCATTGATTTAATTTTTTGTTTTATATGGAAATTTAAATGTGGTATTAGTCATTTTGGATGTTATCCTACAGGTTACACAATTTTCAACTGGAGTGAAATTTACTCGAGGTTCCGGTCAGCACCCTATGCCAATAATAGAGGAGGGACCTTTATATAAGTATGAACCACCAGTGATACCAGACAGATGTGGACCTGATTCACCTTCCATACAGGACATTGTTAGTAATGGGTATCTGCAGCATGTGAGGTGAGAGATCTTATGGGAGTGTTGTATTCAAGTTTATGCCTATGTTATGGAGATGTTCTACTAAAAGATATTTGGTATCTGTCACAAATGAATATTAAATAAAAAAAGTTCCCAATTCTGCCAATTTCACTTAAATATGTTCAAATTTTATAATAGTTTCTATTTGTAATATCATAATGTTTTAATGTTTAAGTTTTATTGGCCCCATGGACCTTTTATGAATAGAAACACATAGGTAAATTCAGAGGCTTTTAACACTTTGCTGACTAGTGACAAGTTGGGCCCGTCTTTTCGTGCCAAAGTGTTGCTTATTGGTGATGAGTCATTGCATTTTCATTATCTATTTCAATTTATCACACTTAGGGTGATATAGAGTACTACAAAAACTTTGCGTATCGTGTTCAATCGTGACCAATTTATAACAAAAAAATAACTTTTCTTGGTATTTTCGATGTTATCTCAATTTTATTCCTAAAATTTCTGCCATAACGGAACATATCGGCGTAGCAACATTTGGTCGTGAAAGGAAGAGTTGATTCGTCACCAGTCAGCAAGGTCTTAATACAAGTGTTTTCGAATCAGTGCCCATTATAAAAAGCAATTGAGCTATGTCAACTTTAGCAGAGCAGATTTGGTAGTTTGGACTCTGATGATCACACAAAACCTTTGATGGCAATAATACTGAGACAGTGATCAATTATAAAATTCATTTCCTGACATTTTTGTTTACATCATAGATATATTTGTCTCCTGACCAGCTATATTTGTCAGCAGATATATTTGTCTCCTGACCAGCTTTAATGTGTTGTTTTCAGAGCAGAGACAGAAACAGAAAAAGCTGGTGGTTACTCTTCAACACTGCCGTGCTTACGAGCCCTCCAAGACGCCCTTGCCGGCCTCTATCACGCCAGCTGACAAATTGACAAACTGCATTCTCCTCAGGCTGTTGTCATACTCGATTAGCAACAATATTGTTATACTAGAATACAAAAATGTACAGACTAAGCATATTTAACTTATTAAAAGAGTAGCTGATCTCCAACACAAAAGTGCATAAAGCAGTATGATGTAAAAAAAGGTAGAAGCTGATAGCTGATCATTGTTCTTAATTAGTCATATTATTATTGTTGATCTTGCTGGCAATTGTCACAAAGGACAGACCGACATTATTAAGAAATATAAGGCAACTGTTATGAGTTACGGTATTATTATTATTAAACATGTTTCTATAATCAAGTTCTTTGAAAGGCACCTTTAAGGATGACGGTCAATGTATGGTATTACTAATGGTTGTAAGGGAAATGGTGAATATTGACCATTGCTTTTTCAAACTCGTGATTCTTTAAATAGATACTCCAAATGTTTTAATAAAAGAAAATTATTCTGATGTGATTAAACAGAATTTTTTATTGAGGAAATTTATTGGAATGTTAAAATTTTTCGATTCTAATAAAGACTCAATTCCATTGCCTAAAATTATAATATTTGCAAAATAGATGTCGGAATTTACCCAACCTATCCTTTCAACTGTTCCCTGCACTCCCCCCAGCTACACTAATAATGTAAATCGATTATTTAATAGTTATGCCTAGTTAGAAATGCAAATAAAACAGTGTATAAAATATGACATTGTATATGTTGTGATGTTAAAGGAAGATGCAAATATTCAAGATCATAATTGTTTCAAGAAGCTATCTTGTTAGCTATTGCTTATTTTAAATTGCTCCTACTTCATGAATACCAGAAAGAGATAGAGATTTTAAACTTGAAGAGAGTAGCAAATATGCAAAGAATAGTCATAAGTGGTCACTGTGGCCCATGCACTGCTGCAATCGATCTTAAATGAGGATGACAATTATCAATCAGCCCAGTTGAAGGTGTTAATAAGATTATTGGTTAATATTGAATATTAACAATATGTAGTCAACCTGTGTCAGGTTTCATAAAATTGTGTTTCTATTACAAACTTGGTCTGTCTCATTTTACTTAACATTAACGTGAAAGATTGTATTGGTCCAGTTTCCTACGTGTTAATATGGTTGTGATAATAGGTAAGACGAAAGACGAAGAATCGTGAGTTTTAAAAAAGCGCTTCGATTAGTATATGTCTCTTTCTAAATATATTGATAAACGTTGGTATTATTATCATCCTAAATCATCAAATATAGGCTGAGTCCACAGTAATCTCCAATGTTTTAATTGATAATACTTGAAATATTTTTTTGTTTTAGTAACTTATGTATATAATCATTGTACGAGATTGTATGAGAGACGTTTTGTACATATTAAGGTGTGTTACTAGTTGTTTAGACATAGCGAGCTAAGAACGTTAAGGTTTTATTAATTTTACAATTGCTACCTACAGTTAAAATGTGTTAATAAATGAGTCGGAAATATGATCGTGTGGTTTATTTGAATTATACATTAGCCCAATTCACGAACTTTTTGGGGTTAGCCCGTATAGTCGAAATATAGGTATAAGGTATTAAAAAAAGACACCCTATATTTTTAGATTTTTAAAAAAGGAACTATTCTAGTTACGGGGGAGCGAATCATAATAAGGGAATAGGGACGCCCGGGAGTTTTCTGAATTTAGTCATCATTGTCATCATTATCATCATGAACTTTAGTCAACCCGCTGTTGGACATTTCTTGGGTTTCCCGTAATTAATCAGTTTTGAGTAATGTGAAACCTATAAAATATGGACTTAGCCACCGTGAAAGACTACGGTCTAGGCCCATACTGCCAAAAGACAAGAGATCCAAATATTGAAATTGTAAACGAGGTGATATAAGTATCAATAAATGTTGCAGTCAAGTGCAATTTAGAAAAATGCTAATTGAGAAACGTTAGCTATTTTATCGTTTCGCTATTGGGCATGGATGTCGTCTCAGCATGAGAAGGATTAAGGTCGTCGTGATATATTCTTCATGTAGAACTCGAAGGTGTGCAGGTGCGACGCTTTCCTTCACTGCAAGTAATATTTTTAATAAAACGTACCTTCTTGTGAACAAGTACGAATCATGCTTAGAATTTAGAGCTATCAGAATGGGACGCTGAATCCTAAGCCACTAGGCCACGGCTACGTAGTCGGCTAACACTGTTTTCAGCTATTAAGCCAATAAACAAAAATATATATTAAAAATGTCAATAAGCAGAGGTGATAATAAAAATACTAATGAATAAAAATAATCACGACAGACATAATTAGAAATGATGCGATTGAGATTTTCGACATAGTTTGAAGCAAAAACATAGGTACTAAGCGTTTAATATTTAGGTACAGATACCGACGTGTGCAAACAATTCAAAAATCGAAACCGTTATTTGAATATATTGTGCAACACGGCGATCAGTTTAGAGTTACCATGTGAACTTGACCATAAAGAGTATAAATACAGGCCAAAGTACTTTTCATTATGCATTGATCTCATGGCTTTCAGTCCCGTCAAACGAGCGAAGGGCCAATATTGACTGAGCGATAACATGTGAAACGCCGACAGAGGTACTAAGGTATGACAAATAATGCAACACGTAGGACGCATCGTGTGTTTGCTTACGTGCCTTCACGAACGACAATATCTAAAGCTATATATTTCTTCATTCTTTAATTTAAACAGCGATCCATTGGCTAGTCACACTTCGTCACGTTGGAACACTCAATAGAAGTCAAATAATAGCGCGGATTTAAGTGCTAGATATCTGGTTGTGTTAAAAAACCATCAGTGTAACACATATTTGCTTGGTTATGATAACGCGAACTGCTTGTTTTGAAAACAGTAGACCGTGTTTGCAGACATCCCTTACTTTTGTAGGGTTTTTGGGTTATGCAACGTTTTAATAATAATTTCTTTATGGTAAAAATAACCATATGTACGTATGTACAATAATTGAATGTACATTCGAATTACAGTAAGAGTAAAATAATTTTAAATTATAAATTTTCATGGAAGCAACTAACGAGCTGTTGATGATATTAACAATCTTGCATACTGACGGGAAATGATTGAATAAAAATAGACATACGTCTATCTTCAATCCATCATTTAAGATATGGTACCTAGTTTTATGCGTTTGAAATAACACGGTGTTTATATACAAATTGTCGGTTTTAAAGAAGCCAGATAATGAGATAGAAACGTTTAAAAATGACGGCATTAACACGCCTATTGACCTGTTACGTTTTTAACATATTCACCGGAAACACCGCAGAGGATTGATATGAAAGCTTCATGTAGAAATTATATGTAGATAATACATTTATCATTCCTTCATTGATCTATTACCTAACACATTCTTACTAGCGGTCGAAATTCGACCTTGATTCATTATGTTCAAACGTTATTGACGTTCTTAAGTCAAAATGTTAACCTCTGTAAGTCTGTAGGTACATTTGTGCTCACTACTTTTGTTTGATGGCAGTCTCTCATGTGTAGGACATTGACTGACAATACCTATTAATATACAAAATTTATAGCTTTCTGTATTTCTTTGCATAAATCGTAATTATAACAAATCTCACAATTTTCCATACGTGCAATTATCTTACAAAGAGATCGAAAGTTTTGTTTTCGGTGTTATGTCAATACTCAAATATCAGGCTTAATACGTGTTTATATCAGGTTTAATACGTGTCTCTATCAGCGATGGGAAACCTGAAGCATGCAGGAACTATAGGAGCTGATGTGATAATTATGATATTAGAACAATCAGCCATACCTGCGTTGACTATCAAAGATAATCCATTATTCCATGTTTTTATGATATTTATGTTGATTTAGGTTCTTTGATTGCTATAGTCGATTTTGACAATGCGTTTCGTTTACCTATTTCTTCGTTGTGTCAATAGCTGATATCATGAGCCATCGTGCTCCCCCTCCTTTTACTTTCTTCGTGTAATTGCTTATGTGTCCTGCTGTTCGTCACCCGTACCTATTAACCAAGTGGGTCCTACGCAACGCTAACTAAACTGTAAAATGTTATACTTAAGTGCTTTTAGGGTGCATGTATGCATTGATGTCAGGTGTAAATTGTCTGTTAGAAAAGCATTTATATATGTATGTTTACTCAAAGATAAAATAGTCGGCCCGACAGGTTCATACTCCGCGTGTAATATGTTCAAAATATTCATCGTTATCAACGCACGTAATAGACATTCTAAGGGAAGTGATTTTGTATTTATATTGAAATTAGGTTTTTAGAAAACTGAATAATTTAAACTGTTAGGAATCGATCGAAATAACCGTTACACCTCGAACTGAAATTTAGAATAATTTGTCCATTAAGTATAAGATGTTAATATAATTATTACAGAGTTAAATTTGTGAGAGGACTGCTGGAATAGATACTGTTAATATTATTAGCCCGGTTAGTACGCGTTAGTATGAGCGCGGCTAGAAATAGTTAGTGGCTTTCCTAGATGAAGATGGTCGTCTCTAGTATGTGCTTGGAACCGTAACTAGCACATCAGACCGTAACACAAATTGTTACAGTAACGTTTGTTCTAAGGTAGAGGAAAATTTGTTAATTTTTTGTTTTTTAATTTTTTTCTTTGATATGTTGATGTAGAATTATTCCCCATTTTCTCATATACTAAGCAGACTCGTAGTAAGTAACATTGATAATAATTTATGTTGGCCTTATGAAACTTAGGTACCTTACGGAAATAATAAGGAAACGGGAAAAACAAAAACATATAGGACATGGTTCGTGGACAATCTAATAACTCTTATGGGGTAACATTAAGGTTTAGTCGGGAAATGTGAGAAATTCCCGAAATTTTGCCTCATATTTTGTATTTTTATTAGTATATCAAAATATTATTGTTTATTACGTTACCGTGAAACAGGACAAATATTATATTGCGCTGACATTTTAACTTTTTGATGTTTTTAATAAGAGTCGATAGTTTCTTTTTCGATATGAAAATAGCACAACTCAGTGTCAACTATGACAGAGATATTTTAGTCATTGTCCTTGAATAAGACTGGCTAACGTGTGGTAATCCTACAATAGAGGTATTTTCGCATTCGTTACATTTTGTCACTGTTACGTACGCTCGTATGAAATGTAATCACAATTACCTGACAACGCTTGTTTTTGAGGTAAACACGACAATTTCATATATAAGAAGCATGACTATATACATAATCTGATTGGATACAATTCGGTAAGTCACAAAGAAAACGTAATTTCTTCTAGATATGAAATGGAATTGGATCTTTTACTAACGTTTCTGATAATAATCTATATGTACTTATATCTAAAATAATTGTCTCACTAGCTGCATTATCTAATTGTATGCAAAGATAATGGTGAATATAGATGTAGTGCTGAGAATTTAAATTCGCGCCTTTAGTAGAGCAGACTGCCTGCGCCTGCAGAGGTACATAGAGAAGTGTAATACTTATACCCTCACATTTTTGCAGTTACGTTTACGTCTCAATAGGCAGTGATAACCTAGTGGTTTGAAATTGAACCTCTCACTCTAGCGCGCACCTCTTAAAAATGTGCGTTTTAAGTTCAAGTATCACTTGCTATAACACTGAGGGAAAACATCCCGAGAAAACTTGCACATCTTAGAGTTCAAAAAAAATGTTCTCTAGGTGTGCGAAGTCTGCCAACGCGCTCTTGGCCACCGTGGCAGACTACGGCCTTAACCCTCCTATTCTGACAGGAGACCCATGTTTCAACAGTGGAACGATAAAAGGGTAGAAAAAAGAAAAAAAAATGGAATAGGTGTGGGAGCCTATTGAAACATACGAATATAGGTATACATCGGACACATATCCAGATATTTGTTTGCTGATATTTGTATCCAGATGTTTGCTGAAATCACTTCTTTCTATATTTATAACATTATTATAATTTATTTCAAGAGCATAAATCTTTTCTCCGGAAATTCAATAATATTACTATAGATTCTTACCATAAATTACTAATACATTCGTAGCTAACAGAATGTTCCGACATACACTTACAGTCAGACTGAAATATCAATAAAAGTGTTCAAGTATAGCTTACATGCAGAATTCACAATTGGAATGAGCTAAAGAATATTCCCTTGTTTAAAATATCGGAGCAGACAATGGGACACCGCCCCGTACTACCTGGCTATAGAATTGGCAATAAAATCTGTATTTTAAAGGGCGATCACGGTCTTTTCAAACATTTCTATTTTGACTGGAACGACCGTCTGAGCGCATGTTCGAATATTGTTTTCATTTCACTATTTCCTTTATTTTAAAATTTGAAAATTGATATTGAAAATCTGCATTGTGTCCGTTATGCATGGAGTTTGATGCGGTTTTATTAGAGTTTGATTTAGTTGTAATACAATACCTGAGTAGGTATTGTACAAGAAAACTGCACTATTTGCAAAAATAGATTGTCTATTTAGTTGTACATTTAATAAAATTCAATGTCGATTCAAAAAGCTTCAAAAGGAAAATGCAAATTTATCACATACGTGTACATACATATATGTGTAATATTGACTTTGTATTTTTTTATATAAGTGGTTATGCAGATTAAAGTTAGGATATTATCAGGAATACTTAGGATACAATTGAAAAGGACACTGTAAAGCTGTTAAAAACGAAAGCGAAAAATGTACGTTATAATATAACGTACATTTTAGCTAAATTAAATGTTATTTAATTTAGCCAATATTTTCAACGATACCGAGAAATAGGAATCTGTCGGAATAGATACTCTCTTTACTCTCACTCTCTCTGTTCTGATAGGAAACAGGGCTTTGTTCGAAATCAAAGCCGTAGGCAGCGTCTAATTGGCGCTGTGTAAACATATCCTGGCTATTAGGGTATACGCGTACAAGGCTCAGAAGGTATCTCGTTATGTAATAGATGTAGCGAATTGCCAAATTTGTGTTCAACTCTGCTCATGGACGTCTAAGGTTCCTCTGCTGAGCAAAACTTGTAACACATAGAATTCGTTTAACTTTGCGACTTCGGTTTAACATTCCCGTTCGGATCTAATGCTGCACTATAGAAATAGAGAAAACATTAAACATGTACCTAATACTTTGCTATCACAGTGATAACTATATAGTTTAGTTGTTCCATTATTGGGTACAAATCTTCTGTCATAACGTGAACACCAAGACTTGAAATGAAAGGCAGAAATTTTAAATCCTAGACTATTACAATTCTATTTGTACAAATTCTAAATGCGAAATACAACTCACCAGGTGCGAACAAGTAATTATTTCTAAATATTAGCGTTATAACAGGGATTGGTACACCTCAAGATTGAAGTTGAGTATAACACAATCGGCGAACTTTGGTGATTGACGAACATGTATTTATAGGCTTAGAATGATCTATGTTTCGACAGTTTCCTGAATTTTATTATATACGTATATTGCTTTCAATGTTTATTAAATGTCATCTCGATGGGATGATTTTGATTTTAAAAAACTACTTGTTTACGAAAATTGACCATTGCAATGGCCGAATAAAACATAAAACAAAAGAGTCTTGGAGATATGTCATTATCACCATCATCAGCCTTTTGCAGTCCACTGTTGGAGATAGGCTTCCCCTGAGGGGTAATGCTCGTAATCACCACGTTGGGCATGTGGGTTGGGGATGGAGCTGTGTCTGTATCTAGCACCATTACACATTTGCAGGCGAAATTAAGTTGAGATTATTTTCTTCATTACAATAATATTGTGCAAAAAGGACTTAATGGCTGGAGAAGGTTCGTTCACATTGCGGTATTTTGATTTTGTTAGAACAAAGAAGAGTCCCAGTGTCCTGTAACTGTTTTTATTTTTATATTTCGTGCATAAAGCCGATTTCGTCGGGCGAACTATCGCAGATACAATTAGCATGTGGAAACAACGCGACCGCCGCGGGCTGCCTCTAATTGGCGTTGTGTAAACTTACCCTGTTATCGGGACGCCCCGAGCGCTGTGCGACCATTGTGTGGAGTAAGCGTGTTTTTATTATTGTTCTTTTTTCATATACAGCCAGAATTATTTTACTTGAAGGGTAGCGTTAGAAAATATTATTGACCTATAAATTAACTACTATTATTACTACTATACTCGTATACTATTAATCACCATTATCATCATGATTCCGATTATAAGGATTTTATATCTTATTCCGGTTGTGAAGTGTTTTCATATAATCTTCATTGTAAAATAATTTAGTCGGATATGTTGATTTAATCTTATCTTATTATCGAACTTTTATCCGGCATTAAATTATTAGTTCCAACATATCACACAAGACATACATCTCTATTTCATGTCCCGCTAACAAGAACTAATTATGCAAAACATTCTGTGCTAAATCGAGCCGCCCGCAGTTACAATAATAATTACTCAAGCTTAGATATTTTCTATTTGACTACGAATAAATTAAAATATAGTATTAAAACACTGCACAGATATACCTAAATTCACATTATCTATTAAGGCATTAATAAACCATACATACAATTACATACGAACATATTGATATAAATAAACATCACAACTCATCATCATATATACAGATTGCGCATTCACCCTCCAATACGCACCTTCTTCATGCACACACACACACACAGTCGTACGCACACACACTTTCTATTTAATTCTTTAACTACAAATATTATAAATGTTAAGTGTTTTATATAATTAGTGTAATCCGTTTTGGCCTTATCATTTTAAATTAAATTTAAGTCTACTTTACAAATATTTACGCTGTTGGATTACCAAATAAATAAATAAATAAATAAAAGTTATGAAACAATGCAAAGTTATTTATTAACAGCGAGACCAGTTTCTGATTTGCCTTGTTTAGTTTCAACTTAAAAAACGGTATTGTTATTCTTGGTATGTACGTATATATGAAAGGAGTTTTACAGAATGCAATATAGCGAGAAGATTATAGAGATTTTCTCGCTGCATCCGTCCTCGATGCACAACGCCGTGCACTCGCCGAGTCTTGTAATAAACTCTTACTGTTAAATAAAGCGACGTTTTCAACAAACTCAACGGAGAATAAAATTGCTTCTGTCGTAGCACTATTAGCGGCTGGAAAGCGGAATATGAAATATTAACCATGATAAAAATATGTATACTTTCCAGTAAGATTATTATTATTATACGCCAGGGTCGACAGAGAGTACCGAGTGTCAAAAATCACAGAAATGATTCATTTATTCCATAGCACATTTAATTTCGAACGCAGCACTAATATTCGACGTCGTTCGTAATAGACTAGACATATTTTCGTATCTTTCACAACTCTCAGTCTCAAAAATTCATAAAAAAAATTATTTGAATTACGTGCATTGTCTTATTCCATGATACATGGGAATAAGTGTTTCGTATCCACAGATTAACCACAATTCGTGGGTGCAATTCACTCACACAGACACAAGCACCCAACACACACGTCAAGCGTAGACCGAGAACAGTCAGTATTTGTTCATTTAAACGTTTTCTGGGCCGGGAATGAGCCTGGAAACTGC